>LDKF01000494.1:26951-42909 GCA_001026735.1 Rotylenchulus reniformis
AGATCAACTGCAATTCGACAGAAACGCTGTGTGTTGGTTGGAGTGGAGGCTTGGGCGGATGGGGCCGACGATGAGGTTAATCTGAAGAATGCAAGAACTGTTCTACCCGTATGGATCAGAAAAAACGATCAAAGATCAAAAAATCATGTAGCCTTTCGAGGTTGTCCGAATAAAGTTTGTCTGTTGATTTTTTTATCTTAACCAGAGCCCTCTGATTTATATGTACGATAAAAATTGGGCGCCGTTTGAACTCTCGATCTTTCGAAATGAATTTTTTCACTGAAGTGACAGAGTAAAAGCATTCCGAGCAGTTCCGGGAGAATAACCACTATTGCAGGTATTGTTGGGGGTAGGTTAAGTACAATTAGAAACAACCAAATAGTTTATTCAAAAAACTTGCTAACTAACAAGTAAGCCAAGGCTTTTGGTAGAGCATAAAATTAATCTTCCTAAAAATTATTTACAGAATGACAAAGAATATGTGCTTCACATAATTGAGGCCAGCATACTTAATAAGACACTTTCGAAGTGAAACTTTTTGACAACAAGAAAAATGCATTGGCTACTTATACACCGTTTCACCATGCGCCCTACTGCGCAATATATTGTAAGTAGTTAAAATAGATCAATAGTGTGAGTCTAATTAAGTAGTATGAGTCTAAATAATTAGTATGAGTCTAATTGAGTGGCTAATAATTTTATTGAGAAACCTTAAAGTCTATATTATATATGAGTTGAAATCATATACTTTCCAGAAAGTATTTTATCTTTCACACCATGATTTGCATTTTTATGTGAAAGCTGTATTATTGTTGTAAGCAATAGCATACTAAAGATCACAAAAATAGAGCGAAAAAGGAGTAATTGCTGATTTTTAAGAAACTCTTTGGCAGAGCTGTTTAAAAATCATAGGCCTCTGTATTTTTTAAGAAAATCATAGTTCTCTAAAAAATTTTCACTTTTCTATGTTACATTACATTAAGGAATTCGTTTCAAAAAATCGATGACTCAAGGCGTTTTTCAACGATTATTATTGCTATCATAATTTTAATTCTTTTCCATAAAAAGAATATTAATAACCTCTCTCAGAATTAGAAATGCGATAAAATTAACACCTTAATTTAGGGTAGGTGAACTATATTATTTTTTTATGTTTCGATAAATCAACCATGTAGAGCACACAAACAATTTCATCATGTTTTTTAGGAGATTAAATGTTCGAAAAATAAAATATTAAAAGATAAGCAAAAAATTCACTATATTCGTTTTTTATTATTTTATTGCCTAAAAACCGAAGGCAATTATTATTTTATTGCCTTCGGCGGCGTGGTGTAGTGGTTTATCAGAAGGGACCGCTAAATCCCAGGACGTGAGTTCGAATCCCACCGCCGTGCAGACATATACTCAAGCCCGTGGGGAGCACATACCTTCACCGAGTAGCCATTAGCCGAGCGGTGATGCAGAGCAAATGGTGAAAGACTACATGTACGACCATCAGTACACACCACAGTTACCAATGTGGTTGAACAACCCTTGTGGTTGTTAGCACGGCCCGAACGGCAACCCCAGAAATGGGGGAATACCGCCGATAGGGTGCAGTGTATAAAAGAAAAAAAATTAAAAAATAAATTTTGATGAACATTATAGTACTGCTTGAAAAAGAAGGGGCCTCCTTAATAGAAGGGACCCCCTTAGAGGAGGTTGAAACAATAAAAGGGGTTACTTCTATTAGAGAGAATACGGTATATTTAAAAACCGATACTTTTAACATGTAAATATATAAAACTAATATCCTTTGAATATTAATGGATTATTAGAAAGCAAAGAAAATTAAATTCATCAGGAAATTTCAAAAAGAGAATATGTGTGTGAAAAAGACTACATGTTGGGGAAATTATGGGGGCGGGGTAGTGCTGTTCGACATTCTCGGTCTCGACTCTCGAGTGGTGATTCTCAGAAAACGAGAAATTTTTACACTGGATATTCGGGGATTTTTTTGAAAATTTGGAAAAAATTGACCAATTTTCTTAAAGAAGTAACCTAAAATCGAAAAATTTTCTCTGGCTGCTACCATCTAACTCCCTCAATATAGAGAATTTTTCAAAAAAAGAAAATTTTCACTGTCGTCCCTTAATGTGGTCGATAAAATCTGGTGCAGGAGAAATTTTTTTTAAATATTGTATTTTTTTAAAGAACATATTTTTTGTCAAATTCCTTCAAAATTCAAGCTTTCTTGATCGCCACTATCGGGCCGCCACCCAAAAATTTCACAAAAATACCAAATTGTTTAAAAATGGCCTAAATTTCAAAATTTTTCTCCGATGAACTTTTGACCTCATCTTCGTAAATTTTTTTAGCTAATTCTTTTGTTGACACCATTTCCGCTAAAATGGACGTAAAAAAGTCCGGAAATCTGGGGTTCCTTTATTTTCGAAAAACCATTAAGCAGAATTTTATGCTCTATCTTTTAGTATTTTTAATAACAAAATTCAGCCAAAAAGTTTGAAATTTTTTCGAAATAGCGAAAAATAGCCTATTTCACGAAAATTTCGTTTTTTCGAATTTCGAAAACCCTAAAAATACCAGAAGATATAAGTAGCATAAAATTTGCACAACTTTATCGCTGGATGTTTTTGTCTAGCAAGTTTTCTAAAAAATATTTTGGTAGAACGTTTTGGGCTTTGATATTATTTTTTTGTAACGAGAGGTCATCCACCCACATATCCTTTCTCGAGTACCTCATCGTGGACCAAAACCCGCCATGATTGCTCACATATCCTCCTCTTAGAAAGAGACAGAAAAGGGTTCAAGTTGCTAGCATCAGATATTTTTCGAATTTAAATTTAAAGAAATTAAATACAATATTCAAATATCATTTTTAAAAATAATTCAGAACATGATAGATTCAGAGTGGTTGATGATGATGATCTGAATCGGGGATTAGAAATATTTTGAAGAATTGATGATTTAAAGCTTTGTTGAGTTATATTATTTTTCTTCGGATATATAATTAACAATATAATTTTTGTATCCTAGATTCAAATTGTAAGTAAAGAACTTAATTATAGAATAAAATGAGCGATGAAATTAAACGGAGCGGTTTATGAAAAGGTAAAATGTTTAAATTGTCTGAAAGTTTAAATAATTAGCAGATTTCTATTTTAACCTGTACGAAACACTGCTGGGATATTAAATAATTTTTGTAATTTGTAATGGTCAATAATATTCATACCAAAATAATGATACTACTCATATATTTGCCAATAATTGTTGCATATAAGAATTATTAAAAAAGTAATGAGACAAAGCAATGAATTAGACGGCCAAATTTTGCAAAAAATAAAAAATAAAATTAAAAATGGCCATTTTTACCGAGTAGAAGGGTATCATGAAGGCGATTCAATGATGGCGAAGATGGGAGAAGTTCAGCAATTATTCTATGTGCTTATATTATTTTATTTAGTGTACCTTTTTGGTACCCATAAAATAATCGTCACTGAATTTTAATTATTCCACAATTTTATATTAGTTGATTATAAAAAAATTGTGAACCCGTTTGGAATAAGATGGATTATTCGGTAATCTTGCAGTTTACTGGTCCCGAAAATTTTTTCAGTGAAACCACCATTTTTAGGATTCTGCACATCTCTCGGGGGTTTTCGATGGTGCTGAACACGGTGGCGGATTCAGTTTTTCGAAATTCGAACATTTTAGACCCAAATTCGAAAAGTCGAACTAAATTTTTTTCTTCATTCTGCATTTCTTTCAGGCGTTTTTGAGGATGCTGAATTCAAATTTATGCGATAAAAATTATATACTTATTATGCACTGGAAATCTTATATATGTTGTAGCCGATATCAAATTTTCAGCCGATTTCGAAATCGGCTAGCCGATATCGAAATCGGCTAGCCGATATCGAAATGGATTTTTCATCAAAACAAAAACTTTTTTTTGAGGCTTCCTAGGCCAAAACTTTACAAAGCAAAAATGTGCAGAATTTTATGCTCTATCTTTTGGCCTGATTAGTTTTTTTGAATTTTAGTAAAAATTTGAAATTTTTTGCAATTTTTAAAAAATCGAATTTTTCGAAATTTTCAAAAATTTTCAGAAAAATTTGAAAAACTAATAAGGCCAAAAGATAGAGCATAAAATTCTGCACATTTTTGCTTTTTAAAGTTTTGGCCTAGGAAGCCTCAAAAAAAAGTTTTTGTTTTGATGAAAAANATCTAGTCAATGCATAATCCACATTTACATCTTTTTTGTTTTCCGCCATTCTTTTTTCTTAACATCCTAGCTTTTATTAAGGTTGAATTCAGCGTAAATTTGAATTCAGCATCCTCAAAAACGCCTGAAAGAAATGCAGAATGAAGAAAAAAATTTAGTTCGACTTTTCGAATTTGGGTCTAAAATGTTCGAATTTCGTGTTCAGCACCATCGAAAACCCCCGAGAGATGTGCAGAATCCTAAAAATGGTGGTTTAACTGAAAAAATTTTGGGGACCAGTAAACTGCAAGATTATCGATTATTCCATTTGGGCCATTTTAGATCTCTATCATATGGTATTTTCCAGTGCAGTTGTGCCCAATTATGGAGAAGAAACCGAGATTGCCATTCTTGAGCCATTTGGAACCAGTGGTCCCTATGGAACTCGAAAATTTTCTAACCGCAGCCCCAAAAGATTGAATTTTTTTTAATAAAAAATGAAATGAGATTTTAAAAAAATATCAAAATATTTTATTAATAAAGTCATTTTAAAATTTAAATTCAAAATAAAAATTTGTAATTTTTTCAGATTTATCGGACACTCATTGAATTTGATTTTTTATGATTTTTTATAGAAATTCAAAGTACCTGTGTTTTTATAGGGAAGTTCATTGGAAAAATTAGGGGAATTTATTTTAACTATCTATATTGGCACATAAAAAATTTATAAACTTTTAAAATTCATTTAAAAAAACTTTTCGAAAAATTTGTATTATTTATTGTCTTTAATTTCTTAGTGTAAATTTTGATAAACAATGTTTACAATAGATGACGTTTATGATACTTAAGCAATTTTAATTTATCCAGTTATTTATGTTGCATCCACCGTAGCCGCATTTTTTACTCTAATTGTAAGATTTGTTTCTTTTAAATGTTTTGGAATCTGAAAAAAGTTATGAGTTCTTTTTTTAAGATCTTAGAAAAAAATATAAAGTTTTTATCGGAATTTCGGAATGTGAAATACTAAGCGCATCATGATCCGAAGGCTGCAAATTCCTCCTATATCATCTCTCATGGAATTAATTTCGTTTTTAGTTTAAAAAAACCCCATTAAGCAGAGATGGTATTTATCCTTTTTTAAGATTTGTCCTTTTTGGACCATGCGTGTCCTTTTATCCTTTATTTTGGATTTTAGAAAAATTTATCTAAAAATGACCAATTTTTTGAAGAAAAAGGACTAAATTTTAAAAATTTTCTCCGGCGGCCCCTATCGGCGTCGCCGGCATCTCAACAATGTATTTTCTTCGAAAAAATGTTTTGAAAATGACCAATTTTCTTAAGAAAAAAACTAATTTTTCAAAATTTTCTCCGGCGGCACACCAAACAGTTGATATTTTTTGGATACTTATGAAGACGAATTTAAAGGGATTAAGAGGTAAAGGGTGAATTTTCTATTATTTTAAAGTTTATAATATAAACATATGATAACAATGAAATAATTGGTGGAAAAAATGTTGTATAAAAATAATTATTACTTCGTTTAATTACCCAATTTTGAGTTCAGGAAAATAAAATCCCGAATACGCCGAAATGGCACCCACAAATGCTAATTCCACTGACATCAAACAAATATTACAACAAATCCAAAACTTCAACAACAAATGACCAGCATGAACGACAACTTCGCCGGTCTGAAGCAGCAAATGGACAAGGCCGACCTTAATTTCATCCGCGACAAACTGTCGGAAATCGAGAAGCACCTGGCAACAAAGGAAGAGTCGGCTGAGGAGAAGGAGCGATTGCGAAGTGTCGTCATGATCGGTCTCCTGGAGTCAACCGCAGAGAGGCCAACGGAACGTGCACGCGAGGACCAAAATGCCGTGGAAAGCGTTTTCGATGAGTTGGGCATCGAAACCATACCGGTTGCGGTATACCGGATGGGGAAAAGGGACCCAACCAGAAAAGGCGCGCGACTGTTGAAAATTGTTTTGCCGGCAAAATCATTTCAGTGGCAATTGCTGGGGCAGTGGAAACGTGAACGGGACCAGATGCGCAAGAAACCCGGGTGGCAACGACTGCTGATCCGACCATCCATGACAAAGGCTGAGCTGGAAGCGGACAGACTGAAGCGCGAAGAATGGCGACGGGCGAAATTTGGTGGCGGCACTGACAATGTGACAGAGCGGAAACAGGCAAAAACCCTTAAACCCTAACCCTCGCCTTAAATATTTTTATAGTAACTCTAGAAGCATATTAAACAAACTCGATACCCTGCAGTATTATCTAACAAATCATGTTTATGATATTTTATTTTTTACAGAAAGCTGGTTAAATTCCAGAATCTTAGATAGCCTAATTTTACAAAATACTCCATATTCCCTCATTCGTCTCGATCGTTCTTTGAAAAAGGGTGGTGGTATAATTGCAATAATATCAAACAAAATTCAATTTGTGAATACCGTATTTCCTGTATTAAGTCCCCCCCTGCAATTAGTCCCCCCCTGCAATAGACCCCCCCTCTGGAGGGGGGTCGAAAAATAAATCCCCCCCTGCATTAGGACCCCCGGGGGTACTAACCAAAAATTTGATTTTTTATATGGAAAAAGAAAAATTTTCAAAATTCAATGTAAATGTAATAATCGCTATCGTAGTCTCTTTCATCAAAAATGCGAGCATTTCTCATCTTGGTAAAATTTTAGGTCTATTTCTTTTTTAGAATCCCGTTTTTAAGGGTGTATTTTGGTCCGGGACGTCATCTTTAGGGGTGTATTTTGGTCTGGGACCTCATCTTTAGGGGTGTATTTTAGTAATAATTTTAGCTGTCCAGCATAATATTTCCCATACATCATAATTTTGAATATAAAAAATTTTTTGGTTCGCTAATGAATAAAAAAATTCTTTTTAGTATTTTTTTGTCTGATAAATAGTGTTAAAAAATAATTTCGTAATTTTTTTTCGTAATAATTTCGGGGGTATAATACAGGAAATACGGTATTCATATTAATTGAAAAGTTATTCCTACCAACAAAACCATTTTACATTACTCCAATGAGACCAAGTAATTTCTTGAATATTTTAACGGACTAGGGAAGTTATTCTTGCAAAAAAAATTAAAAATATATATTTTTCAGGTTTCATTTTTATTAATATAGTATTTTCGTATACTCTGATCATGAAAAGTTTTTTAAATGATGATGACTTTGATAATATTGACTAACCTTAATTTCCATACTTTCTTTTTCATAATTCCAACATTGCAAACTTCAGTAATATTTAGTAGGAAGAGCAAAAATTTCGTGTTGTATGTACAGGTGCTAGGACGTTAAAAAAACCGCCACGAGGGGCGTTAAAAAAAACCGCCACGAGCTACAGTCTGTACGAAAACTTTTTTGTTAGACTTGTTAGACAAAAAGTATAAAAGGCAAAATTGTTCAGAATTTAATGCTTATTCGAATGGTATAAAAAATTTTCCGAAATTCTAACAAAAGTTCCCCGAAATACCGAAAAATACGGTTTTTAGGGGATATTTCGAACTTTTTGTTCGAATTTCGGAAAATTTTTTATACCATTCGAATCAGCATTAAATTTTGAACAATTTTGCCTTTTATACTTTTTGTCTAACAAGTCTAACAAAAAAGTTTTCGTATAGACTATAGCTGGTGGCGGTTTTTTTTTAACGTCCTAACACCGTATGTACATTAAAAACGGGGTGGGAAAGAGGGGGAGAGAAGGGGAGAGGAGTCCCGGCTATCCAACGCTTCGCTGGCTTGCCTGTTCAAAGCGCCTTTGGCGCTTTCTCCCCAACGCAGGGCCCGGCGCCACCAGAGCCCGGAGGGCTCTGGTTTAGTAGAAAATGCAAAAATTTCGGTTTAATTTTATGATAGCTAAATAGGATAAATTGGTTTAAAATGACGGATTTTTTTTGATTTTATTTTTTTCAGAATTTTTAATGACGGAAGGGTTTCGAGTCGGGTCGACCGAAAAAACTTCAGGTTGGATTTTGGGTCAAAAAGGCCGAGATTAGGGTTTTGGGTGGCAGGGTTAATTTACTGCTGCTTTTTTTAAATAAAATTTTTATTTGTCAATCTGTCCCACCATTCCCTTTTAGATGGAAATTGCATCCTATAAAAAATTCTGAAATTCTTTAATAAAAACCAATGGCGGGAATAGTTTCGCCAAATCTCGCCAAATGCAAAAAGAAAAGATTAGATTTTTTATAATGACACTACAATTGCTCATCTTTCTCCCTAAATTAATAGTATTTATTTTTACTTTTATATTTTATTAGCCAAATATGAGAAATTCGTAGTAAGTTTATCAATAAATATATAAATGATGAGTTAGTGTATGTCGTATGACATTTTTTCTCTAAAAACATTTTTCTAACAAATTTATTTTGAGCTTGAGCTACTGGACCTATGAGTTGCAGGTAGTAGCGATTTGAAGCGGCTAAACACAGGCTTGAGACCAGGCAATGCCGAATTCGAATTCGAAAAAATCAAAAAAGTTTCGAACGAATTTTTCGAACGAATAATTCGTATTCGATATTCGAAAAAAAATCGAAAAAATTCGAACGAATATATTTTAATAATTAAAAAATTATCGCTTTAAATTTTTTTTTTATAAATTATTGCCTAACATACAGTATGTGCAATTTTATTTATTAACTTTCAACATCATTCATTCATATAATTTTTTGTGCGCTATAAATTTTTAAACNAAAGGAAAGAGGGAAGGGGGTCGCCGTAGGCGAATTTGAGTATATCATTTTTCTTTAAATTTTTCAAAAAATTTTCCCGAAAAATTCAAACAGCAGGGTGGGAACTGGTAACCTTTTATTTTTTTGCTGTTGCCATTTCGGGGTGGGGAGGGGGCCCCACCTCTCTAGCTACGGGCTGCCCCTTCTTTATTTTTCTTCCTTCTTCTCTCTTTCCTTTCTCCTCCTTTACCCTTCATTTCTTATCCCTTCTCTTGTTTTCTTTCCCTTATTTTTCCCTTTCTTTAAATGCTCAGAGAATAAAAAAAAATTAGAGATCGGCCTGGGTCTGGGCCCAGCCTGGGTTTTTCTGGGTTTTTTTCTGGGTTTTTTTCTGGGTTTTTTCTGGGTCTGGGCTTGTCTGGGTTTTTCTGGTTCTGGTTTTTTCTGGGTTTTTTGCCCAGAAAAAACCAGACCCAGGTTTTTCTAAGCGCAAAAAAACCCAGACCCAGGCGTTCAGACCTGGGTTTTTCTGGGTTCTGGGTCTGGGTTTTTCAAAATTGCCGATTTTAAAGATTTTTTTTCTGAAAAAATACAAAATTTCTTGATAAAATTGAATTTTTTTATACCAACTTTGTAATATATTAATTCATTTATTTTACCTTGATATTTTACACGATTTTTTTCCATTTTTATGAATTGAATTTTCAAAATCACACATTATGAAAAAACCCAGAACCCAGACTGGGCCCCTAGCCCATTTTGACCTGGGTTTTTCTGGGTCTGGGTTTTTTCTGGGGTTTTTGCCCAGAAAAAGCCAGACCCAGATGTTTAAAATTTTGCCGATCTCTAAAAAATTATATGTAACATTCAAAAAATTTGTAAACTATTATTACCAGAAAGATTTAAAAATCCATCCCGAAAAGTCGTTGATCCTCCCCGTCCCCCATCCCCGTCTGGCCCATCCCCGGAAATACCCGTCCCCAATTTTTAACAAAATCCCCGTCCCCGTGATTCCCTTGTCGCAATACAGCACCAATTTTCATGGAACGGCTTTTTGGGTCAATTAGTTGTAATTCGGTTCGAACTCAACCTAATGAAACAATTTGTTTTCAATTAGTTGCAAAATAAGCCAAATGGCCCATTCGAATTGGCCAAGTATTATTATAAATTTTAAAAATTAAAAATTAAGAATTTGTTGAAGGAATGCAAATTGGAAGAGTTGTTGGGCAACATTGGGACCAAACTCGAAAAGGCGATCACCCGTGGATCACCATCTTCATCGAAGAAGGGAAAATCGCAGAGCACCGACTGATGAAAAACATTCGCCAAAAGAGGGCGCCAAAATCAAAATTATTTTTCGGGAAATTTACCTTTTTTCATCGAAAATTCTTTTTCCCCTATTTTGCTATTCTATTGGTATAAATTCATGAATTCATCAGATCTTTTCCAACAATTTCCCAGAAACTGTGTCGTTTTCCTTAGTGTGCTGGCCGAAAATTTTGCTCAAACAGGCCGTGCGCTTATTGTTAGTTCACTTGACTTTGCACTCATTGCTAGGGTTGTTCAGACCCGGTTTTAACCGGGTTTTGAGACCGGTTTTGATCGGTTAACCGACCGGGACCGCCAAAATTTCTACTAAATTAAATAGGTAACTGGGCGATTTACCGTGGGCAAAACCGATAAAAGGGACCCCCGGTTAAAAACCGACACTGACCAACACTACTTACTTATTGCCATAAAGAATCTTTCAAACTACAGTAAAATTCAAAAAAATCTATTTCTTGAAGCAACTGTTGGGCGTTGTCTCTCTATCTCTCTTTACATGTCGGATATGGACGTAGTGTATTCATCCATTCCATCTTTACATGCCAAAGAAAAAAATAGAGAAAGAGAGGAAGATCATATAAAATGAGAGAACGGGCAGAGAAATCGTCATTTAACAAGATTTCGCTTTAAAATATAGATTTTTTTAAAACTGGGCTGAAAGATTCTTTATGGTAAAACCTGTACATCCCCGAACTTTCCATCAATTCTGATTAGCAAGTCGTGTAGCAAGCAAGGAAAAGGCGCTCGATGAGTGACTTTTCCCTACCTAGGAGAGAGAGAGAGAGAGAGAGATGAAGTCAATAAAGCAAAAAATTAGTTACAAAAATTCAAATTATTCTGCACATCAAAAAGCGGATTTTGCACTTTTTCGCCCGTAACTTTGATCAAAAACAGTCCACGCGCAACGTATGACCTACATTTCAACGTGTCTCGATGGGAAGAATCAATACATAGACTAAAATTGAGAACAGTCAATCGTATTTTTATGTACCTTTTTTCCTAAATTTCTTAAGAAAATTACGTTAAAATTCAAAAAATTTTCTTGGGCACACCTTAAACAGAGAATTTTTTTTTCAAAATATCGTTTAATTTCCTTAAAAAGAGCCATAATTTTCATAAATAGTCTCCAGCAATAACTATCGGGCCGCCTAAAATTTCACAAGAAAAATTTATTTTTTTAAATAAAAGCGCAAATTAATATAACCAATAATTTATTTTTTTGATTAAAAAATGCTAATTCTCGTATATGTATGAGAATGACTCATCTAGAAATGGCACAAAAAGCAAAATAATAAAATTTTTAATTTCACGAAAAGCGTTTGAAAAAATGTAAATATGAAATAACATCTTGTTGAATTGTTTAGGAAATTGAGTCCCGAAATCCTTAAAAATCGAATTCAATTTTTGATCTAATAAATATCTACTACTATGGGAACTCATTGACCCCTTCATATTTTGTGTTTTCTCCCCCATTTTGGCAACTGTTTCCCAAATTACACTTTATCCCATTTTGTCCATTTGTGTTTTCATTATCACTAGTGTGAAAAATTTTAGGGAATTCCCCTAGCAAAAATAGGGACCTATTAGGGAGCAAAAAAAGGCCAAAATAGGGAGAAAATGGGCCCTATCGGGACTATGGGCACCATTTAGGGCTATTTTTAAGCAGAATTTAGTCATTTTTTCTACGCAAAAACTTGTAAATCGCAAAAAATCCGGCTGCTCTTCGGGCCGCCGAAATTCGTTTTTTTTTGGCTCCCTGACGATCCCCCAGAGAGTCTCCGTAAAATTTTCCTGGCGGAGCCCTTGGAGAGAATAAATAATTTTTTTGCGAATTTTCCTACCTTTCTTAAAAATGGAAGCGAAAGCAAGCCAGTAACTTTGAATTTAAATTCATCGATCGATTTTCATTTGATTTCCAATTGTTTTTTTTTGAGAATTCCTAAAAATAGGGAATCCATAATATTTTCGGCTAATGCTTGGATTTATAGCTTATATGACTTAACAATTTTTCGCGAAATTCACAAATCACACAATTTGACATTTCACTTAAATGCCATTTTCATCATCATCATCAAAAAGTCATGCGGAAGCAAATAAGAGGTTAGTTTTCAAGAATAAGATAATATAGAAAAATTGAAAAATAAAAAGCAATTTCAATTAATTATTCTAAGAACTAAGAATAGATGTTTCAAACTCTTTTTTTTTTAATTTTCTGTGTATCCTTTTCAAATGTCGATATAACAAATTCTAAGATAAAAATTAATTTTTTCTTATCGAAATTATATTTTTGAGTTTCACCTGTCGATTTTTTGGTGAAAGTAGTGAGTGAAAGAAAACTAAAAATTTGCTTTCAAAATTTCAATAATAAATATCCTTAACCACAAGGGGGTCGCCAGCCCAAAAAATCAAGAAGATTCACCCTATTGAAAATTTTTCGTTTTTTTTCTTTACTTTAGCTCTTATGTAATTTTTTAGGGAAATAAGCAATTTCTTTATAAAATCAAAAAAATCTCCTATCGAAACCGCAGGCGCCACTAAAACCATTAAAATTTAGAGAAAAATTTCGCTAAAGCCCCCTAAAAATATGTCCCGGAATTCTAGAGTTCTCAAATCTAAACACCCCTAAAGATGAGCTACTAGGGGTCCTCTCCCCCCCCCCCTCCCAAAAAATTGCTTAATCATATTATTTTTAGCAGCATTTGGCTGCCCACCGAGACATGGGTGGACGTGTTCAAGTTGCTGTCCCGTCGCACTCTTTTGCGCAATATGCAGCCCATATGCCGCCGCTTCCATGCTATTGCCGAGCGCCACGTGGACAATGTCCATGTGGTCAGCAAATTTGGGGATTTTGTGACCAAATTGAAGGACGAATTGCCGGATGCGAACAGGGAATACGACGAACTTGTTGCCAACAACGGGGCCCACCTGGCCAAACACTTTCGAATCAAAGATTTTCGCGTTAGCGGCGGCATGGGAAAAGAGGTTTGCCATTCTTAATCAAGTCAATCAAAGATCTCATAATTAGAATCGAAAAAAAATAAAATCCTAGTTCTAGTTTTAACAAGAAAAAAACCAGCCTGAAAACCCTAAGACCAGGGTTCCCAGGTCTCGAGTACCCAAAAAAGTACAAAAGGATAAAAATTAAAGATTTTGGAGTCGAATTTTAGATAAAATTCTTTTTTAAACAAATCTTCATATTCCAACATTTTTATTTTTTGGTGACTTTAAAGTATATCAGGGGTGTAACCAGGAAAAATTTTCGGCGGAAGGGGTAATCCCACCAGCCCTCGAGGGAGGTCTCCGGCGGTCCCGATAGGGGCCGCCGGAGAAATTTTTGAAAAATTTTGATGATTTTTAAAGGAGATCGGTCAATTTTTCTTCAATTTTTCAAAAAATTTGCAATAGGGGCTCTCTATTTTTTTGATCTTGGAATATTCGGGGCATACAATGTTTATCCACTGTGTGCCGGAAAAATTATGAAATTTTAATCTTTTTTTTTTCGTAAGAAAATTTTTTCATTTTTAAGACATTTTATTGAAGAAAATCAATTGTTGTGGAGTGCCGGCGGTCCGACAGGGGCCGCCGGAGAAAATTTTGAAAATTAGGCATTTTCTCTTAAGAAAATTGGTCATTTTTTGCATAAAATTTTCTAAAATCCAAAAAAAAAGTACAAGAGGACACCCCTGGTCCAAAAAAAGTACAAATCTTTAAAAAAGTACATTAAATTTCAAAGATTGGGACCCATCAACTCTGGGAACCCTGCCCTAGTCTGGGAACCCTGCCCTAGACCATTTCAGTTCTGGGCCCAAATTGGGTTCTAATTTTTCGGAAACCTATAAAAAACCTGAAAATTAGTATTGGTCAAAAATTACAAAAATTAAAAAATAATGTAAATTAAATTGACTAACTTTACCATCTCAATAAGTTATATATTAAATATAGGCAATCCCGCAGCTAAGTGAGTAGTTCCACCCTTCAAAAATGAAGGGTAAAACCCCCTGCCAAACCCCGATTATTTTAAAAAGAGACTGTCGGACAGTGAATGGATAATTTATGGAAACTTTATTTCAGACCTCATTAGAACAAAATATAAAAGCCTGTACAGAATTTTAAGCTCTAGCTTTTGGTCTTTTTAGTTAATCAAATTCCCTGAAAAGCTTGGAAATTTTTCGAAAGTATCGAAAAGTGGGTTTTCACGAAAAATCAAATTTATTCTTTCGAATTTTTAAAAAAATTAAAAAAAATTAGAAATAGAGCATAAAATTTTGCACTACTTTGTTTTTTATACTTTCGGTCAACAAGGTCTAAAATAAAGTTTTCCCTGCAATTGTCCTTCACTGCCGAATTGTCCGGACACGTAAGTATTAGCTGGTTTTAATGCAAATAATATTGATATCGGTTTTAATCGATGTGCGTTTTTCAGCAACTGCGTCATGTCCAAATGCGCATTTTGCGTCATATGCCAGGCCTGTTCCGAGGCCACATTCTGGAAATCTGGGTGAACAAAAGGAACCAGATGGCCAGGGACGAGTTCATGGCCTGTTTGGACCAGTTTCGCCTGATCCGGCCCTTCCACCACATTAAAATTGTCAACGGAAATTTGTCCAAAGAAATGCACGTTGACGCATTGTTGCGCCAGCCGCTTATCCTGAACTGTCCCAGATTGACAATCAAACGCTAGTTCCAGCCCAGGGTCAGGTTTATTACGGAAAATTTTAGATGGGATCCTTTTATTTTATCTCTGACAACACCCCGATTCATTGGGACCCATTCCAAAATACAGATGGTGCTGGGACAAAAAAAGTGCCAAAACTCAATATGTTCTCCAAAAAAAAACTTTTTACAGTTGCTAGTCCAAAAGTATAAAAAATAAAGTATGCAGAATTTTATGCTCTCTCTTAATTCTTATATTTTCTAAAATCGAAAAAAATGCGAAAATTTTCGAAAATATCGAAAAAAAAGTAGGATAGTTCGCGAAAATGTAATAAAAACACCAAAAGATAGAGCATAAAATTAGGTACCTTTTTGCCTTTTATATTTTCAGCCTAGCAAGTTTAGAAAAAAAGTTTACGGCCAGATTGGCTCTGGATAGCACTGCACGTACCCCCCCCAAACCCAAAAAATAAAAGATTTTGTTGGGGTCTGGAGGAAAGAGAAGAAAACATCGAAAAAGAGGAAAAATTAACCAATTTCCTAAAGAAATGGGTCTAAAATCTCAAATTTTCTTCGGCGGCCGCTATAGGGGCCGCCGACACTCCCTAAAAAGTTCCTATTAAACCTGGACATGGGAACTCTCCCAAGCCAAAATCCTGGATCTGCCCCTGCTATAGGGCCTTTTGATTTTTCAAGGAACTTCTTCTTCCCCATGCCTGTAAGTTTATGCAATATTTTTTTCATTTTAAGAAAAGTACCGCTTTTACGCGACCCACGAATACGAATATTAATGCAGAGCCGAGCGCCGACTTAATTTGCAATTGGCTGCATCATTTGCCGCCCACTGAGGACTACGACCAACAGACGAAAAGGCCGGCGCATGGTGACGAGACGAGAATTCTCAACCTTGACACTTTTTTGATGTACGAGAAAAAGGACGGATATTGTAACCGGCTAATTGCATGCTGCAAAAAGGTGAGTGGAGGTGATACGGGAGTAGGGGAGGGGAGAGAATATGGGAGTAGAAGGTACAGATTACGGGAATAGGGGGAGAGCACGGGAGTAGGTGGAGAATA
>LDKF01000494.1:43009-86509 GCA_001026735.1 Rotylenchulus reniformis
CCGTCAGAAGCAGAATTCTATCACGAATACTTCGCGTGCAAGGGCTACCGCCTCCGGCGCTGTCCGGTCGCGGATGTGGCCACCGCTGATCAGCAGTTCTATCACGACACTTTCAAGCCGGACAAACCGCTTCACTTCCGCACCACTCACAAGAACGGGACGGAAGTGCCCACCTTGACATTCAATTACCTGGATTCATGGTACTTTTACAGCTTTGGTTACCCTTTCTATCTCCTCTTCTCGCCATCCACCCACAAAATTTTTACCGTAAATTAATCTAAAAACGACCTCATAAGGAGTAATTTTTGACGTTGCATTCTGTCGTTCATTTTGAGCTACTGCGTCATCTGAACGTCAATTTTCGACGCCGACTTCAAAATTTTTCCCGAAGAATCATCTAAAAACGACTTCTCACAATCAGAGGCAATTTTTGACACGAATTCAATTCTGTCGTCTTTTTTGAATTTTTTAATGCTACGTATATTTTATGATAACACATAATGCCATATTACAATATTTGATAACCGGGATGTCGCATGTAGAACCGCCACATTACAAAATTCTAAATGATGAAAAATTGGATTCAATGTCAAAAATTGCCTCTGGGAAGTTGTCATTTTGGATGTCAACGTCAAAAAGTGACGTCAGATGACGCATTACGTCAAAATCAATTAAACGTAACAGGATGCCGCATTACGAAATTCTAAATGGGGTAAATGCGCCAGGAAAAATTTTTTGAGGGTGGGGAGAGAAAAGAAAGCTACCGGATTCATTTTAAGTGTTGGATCGAAATTTTGTTGAATTTAAATTTTTGGAAATTCATTTTTTTAATGCATAAGAATCGTGAATTTAAACTTACAAAATTTAAGCCTCGAAAGAAAATTCTTGTTTTTCCTCCCTGATACCTAAAAAATCAGGGAGGTAGTGCTATTAATCCGTGCTAGGGCGTTAAAAAATTACTAGTTTGGCTGAAAACTTTTTACTTTTTTCCCGAGCTTCCTAGGCCGAAATTATAAAATTAAATGTGCAGAAATTTATGCTCTACAGGTAGGATATTTCGAATTTTATGTTCGAATTTCGAAAAATTAAAAATATCAGAAGATAGAATATACAATTCCGCACTACTTTGCTTTTTATACTTTTGGTCTAGCATATTTCAAAAAGTTTTCGGCCAAAATTATGTCATTTGGCACCTTATTTAAATTTCCTAGCCTCTATTTATCCCCTTTCTCTATTTGTGTCACCTGCTCTGACTAAATGATCTCATCTCCCAATAATAATTTAGGGACCCTCCTGAAGGCAAGTACAGCACACACTCGGATAGTGAGGATTCGAGCCCGACAATAGCTTACCGACTGCGGTCACGCAATGTGGTGGCAAACGACAGCCCAACCGCTGCCGGCCCATCAACATCTAGCCGGTAGGGGGACATTTGAGCGCCAAGAGCTAACTAACTTAACTTAAGCGCAATCCAGAAAAATGGCCTGATTTCAAAAAATAGGGCACTAAATTAGCTACAAATTGAGCTTAAGCCCATCCGAACTGGCCCATCCCAGAAAAAGTTATGGCCAAGATAATAACACGTATTGACCAATTTCTGAAAAAGGTGTGCTTTTTGGCCATAACATTTTTTGGAATGGGCCAATTTGGATGGTCCTTAGCTCATTTTGTGGCTAATTTATGCTATATTTTCTGACATCAAACTCGTTTCTAGAAGTCTAATGTTTTATTTCGAGATTCAGCTCCCATCCGAGCAGGGATCTGCCAGCAGACACCTGCTGCGCAACCGGCCGACGGCGCAAGAGGGAGGACAGCACAAAGAATTGCGGCGCATCGAGGAAGAAATGAGGCCAGACAGAACAGCGCAAGAAACGGCCAAGAGCAATCCAAAAGTGCACAAAATACTTAGTACGATCAGAAACAGAAGATATAAGGCCCTCAGTGGACGGCGATTCATGCTATAGAGCTTTTTTAAATAAAGACAAATTATTTAGTTTTATGTTTATGTTTATAAATTATAATGGATAAAAAACGGTAACGTGTGATCTCATCAGTAAAATTAGATGTAAAAATAAAATTATCATAGGTAATTTCTACTTGATTATAAATGTCGTTAGCTTAAAAAGTTCCCGGATTTTCAATTTATAAATTTTTTGACATTATTTGGTGAAATAGTCTCGACATATTTTTAGATGTTCGGAAATGAGATGTCTTGACATTACAACGATTTTTTTGAAAAATGGAATCAAATTTTTCATAACCCATACTCGAATTATTTTCTTGCAGTTTCTTTTTTGATAATTCAATTCTTTGTAAATTTTTTTTTATATTTCGGATCATATATACCATAAAACCACTATTATAACCCCCGGGGTTATATTTTTCAATCCCCCTTCAGCAGAGGGGGGGGGTCTATTACAGAGGGAGTTCAATTGGGAGGGGGGTTATAATACAGGTTTTACTGTAACAAGAATTAAAGAATAATACCTGGTTACTTGTTCGGTTCGTATCCCCACAAGGGACAACGGTCGATTCATTTTTCCCAGTCAAAATATTTTTGAATACGATAAGGAATTCTGATTTGGATTTAGTATCCGAAAACTACCGTTAACATAAAGTTTTTTTTGAAAAAAAAATTAATTTTTTGACCCTTATGGAGGAAATAAACCGAACAAATACCTAAAATTTACTGACCAGATCACTCACTGACGAATTCACTTGCTGACGAGATCACAATGTACCATAAAAAAGACGAGACAGATCATTTCTCCGCCGGTCGTTTCCCCGCCGCAGTGGAAAAATGATTTTATTTTTTTCCAGGCAATACCTAGAGAAATGAATTTTGTGTCAAAAGATAGCCCTAAATGTCTGCTATAACTTGTAATAACAGTTTTCCGATTTGGCCAAGTAGAAAATAAGTTATGGCCAAGTTAAGTCGTAAAATCGTGGTTTTGGCCAGAAATCTGGCCATAACTTATTTTCTACTTGGCCAAATTGGAAAGTTGTTCTTGCAAATTACATTTTGGGCTATCTTTTGACAGCAAATTCGCTTCTCTATGTTTTACCTGGAAAAAGTTGTGATTATTTTTCTGGCGCGGCGGGGAAACGACCGGCGGGGAAATGATGTGTACCCTAAAAATGATAGGACAAAATAGCAATTAATTTTTCTGAAAATAAAAAACTGATGAAACCCCTGTGCTTGAAAGCTGTATTTCTTCACAATGCTAGCCATATTAAATGAAATGAATAACAAAAAAAAGATATTTTATATTTATAATATAATCAAAAATAATTATAACAAATTTTGGTGCTAAGACATTAATGAGAATCTGGCCAAAAAAAATTTGTTTGTTTCTAAAACGAAATTATAAAAAGCGAAGTTCTGCTTTCTTATGTTATTTTTAGTTTTTTTTTATTTTGAAAATAAAAAGGGTTTAGTGCAAAAAATGAAAAAGGAATTAAAACCAATTTTTTCTTCTAAATTGATTTTTTGCAAAATATTCTGCATGATTTTAATAAATCGATTTATTCAAGATTTTTGCCTCAAATTTAGCTAGTTATTTTGAATAATTCATTTGGTTTAGAAAAAAAATTACCGNCGGATATTAAATTTAGAATTTTAAACTACAATAAAAAAATGAAAAAAAACTAAATAGATGGTCACAATTATAAAACTTAAAAAAATCAAATTAACGAAATACCCTTTTAAGTTGGGATGAAATAACTTTGTTCGAATGAAGTAATTTACTCGTAAGATTTTAGCATTAGATTTCCATACTCATCTCATTTAAAAAATTTTTTTTTACCGATTTGACCGTATTCCCCTCCTCCAATGACTTATGAGTAGTAAATTCTACAAAAAATGAAATATTGTTGTTTTTGCATGAGTTGTAAAAAATAAAATTGTTACAAAAAATCCGATTATAAATAAATATTTTAATTTTTAAGAAAAAAATTTCCATTAATCAGCATCCCCAAAATTCCATCATAAGAAAGAAAATTAATCATCAACACCAAAATTCCATCATTTTCCTAAAATCATCAACCCCCAAAATTCATCATTTTCCAATAATCATCAATCCCAAAAATTTGATGACAGCAAAACCATTTCTCTAGGATTGATTTGAACCAAGAGAGTGAAAATGCCGCCAATATTAGTGCTAGGGCTTTAAAAAATAGTGCCAACTGCAAGAGCTTGGCCGAAAACTTTTCTGTAAAAAAGCTAGATCTATAAAAAGCAAAATTATGCAGAATTTTATCAATTTTCTGGTATTTTTATTTTTTCGAAATTGCAAACAAACAAAAGTTTTTGGCCAAATTTCGACAATCAAAAATATCAGAAGATCGAGCATAAAATTCTGCACAATGGCTTTTTACAGTCTCTGTCTAGCAACTCTTAAAAATGTTTTCGGCCAAAATGTTGATTTGGCACTTTTTTAACGTCCTAGCACCGCTATATTATTTTAGACAGGCAACGCGCTTTTCCTTCTCATTGCTGTTCATCTACTGCTGGCTTCTGCCCCATGCACATCTACTAATGGGAGTAGATAGGATCGACGGCTCCTCGGAGGTAGGGCAACTGTGGCGGGGTGTTTCTTAAAAATCGGCCAGAATCTTTTATCACAAAATTTTTTAAAACATTGATTTTCAAAAGGTCAGAAAATTTGATCAACATCCGTATCCATTTTTTGAGTAGTATTTTATCTAATTTTTTTCTAAATAATTTATTTTTTAAATAAAATTCGATTTTTTCAACATTTTGACTGAAATTTTTATAATAGGTAAGTTTTTGTCTATATTTTGCTACTTATTGGTCCTTATTAGTCCTATTTATTAGTTAGATTTCCTTTAAATAGATTTACTTAATATCTATATAGGATAGCCGTAATAATAATAAAATGTAATTTCTTGTTTTGGCTGAAAAAATTATTAGAACTTAATTAATTTTATTTTTTTTTCTTAGTGAATTTTCTAGACTAAATATACTACTAAAAGTTTTTATATCCTTTTTTCCTTTAAAAATATTTGGCCAAATTTTTAAGAAACATACTTTTGGCCGATTTTTAAGAAATGGCATAGCACTAGGGCAACACTTCGCTTCTTTTTATTTTTACTATCAAATAAAAACTGCAATCCAAAGCTAATTACTAGGATAAGGAGTGGGTACTTGTGCAGTTTACCCACCCCCTGGAAATTTTTCTCAGTCTGTCCTTAACCAAAATTAGCAATTGTAAAATGTGAACCGGGCGTTTTCACATGAGCTGAGTTCGAATCCGATATCAAATTTGTCATATGATTTCATCAAATCCATGAGTTTGTCATCTTCTTAGCTTTTGTTCAATTTTTGTAACATAGTCTGATGCGATACAAAAATATGCTAAAATAATTCAAAATCATAGATTTGATGAAATCATAAGATAATTCTGACATCAGTTTCGAATTCAGCGCATGTGAAACCCCCCGGACCATTTTAAAATTATTAAATTTGTAAGAAAAATAAATGATAAAATTTCCAGGGGAGGTAAACTGCACAAGTACCTAAGGAGTGTTATGGAAGCAGGGTGTGAAAACACGGCTTTTATAGTGAAAAGGGTCCTTACCGTGTTTTTCCGTGATTTCTTCAATAACCATGAAAAGCCATGATTTAATTATTTGTTTTTTTTACCAAAAAGGTCAATTTTCTTAAGAAAAGGGCTCAAATCCTCAAAAAAATTTGTCTCCAATGCTGGAACGTTAAAAAACCGCCAAATGCTGTAGTCTGGCCTGATTGAACATAAAATTTTGAACAAGCCTAAAACTTTTTTTAGACTTATTAGACAAAAAGTATAAAAAGGCAAAATTGTTCAAAATTTTATGTTCAATCTTATGGTATTTTTTGTTTTTCGAAATTCGGCCAAAAAGTTCGAAATTACTAATTTTTCAGTCTAATATGTTGAAAAATTTGAAATTACCGAAATAAATGACTTATTCAAAATGACTTATTATAAAAAAATGACTTATTTTTATTAAATATGCAGAAAATTTCGCAAAAAGGCAAATTGAATTTTTCTGATCTTTGAAGATCATTATTATACAAAATTATATTCTAAAAGTTTTGGCCGATTTTTAAGAAACGACTCACCACGGATAAGGATTGCTACAAATTTTCCCCATTTTCCTATTTTACTAATTTTTTATTTTTCCAATTCAGTTCCCATGGATCATCGTTGCATGCGGTATCCTCCTTATGGCCGTTGTTGCTGCTGGTGTTTTGCTTTTGCTCCATCTGAAGAAATGGCGATTTGTTCTCAAAATTAATGAATAATTGAAGAAATTGTTTGCCACGAATGCTTTATTATTATTTTTTATGTTTTTGCATAAAATTAACAATCAAATAACACATATTAAAACCTATAAATAGTTCTAAAGCATAATATAATAGTTTAATCAAATAAAATATTTGGAAATATTTTAAGTAATAAATTTCATTTGGATAAATTTTTTAGACCCATTTCTCTCAATCATTTTATAGAATATAATGATCTGATCAAATTTAAAAAATTTTTCCGAGAATTCAAGCAAAATTGAAATTTATTATTATTATTTTATCCAAAGTTCCATTAGATTTTTATTTATTTTTTTGGATTGGGATATTTCAACTAGGAATGAAGATTGTCATGGCGTTAAAAAAGTGGCTGATACCCTTTGTAAAGAGGGAATTTAGCGAAAAGAGAAGAAAGTTCAAATTTTAATAACAAATTGTAGAATAAAAATTAAAAATAATTAAAACTATTAAATAAAAATTTAAAAAATATTTTACCCATTAATTCCTAATTTTATTTTGAGCCTCTCTCGGGGTTTTTCAGGGGGTGCTGAAAAAAGAGCACACTCAATATTTTCGAAATTCAAACCAAAATCGACATAAATTCGAAAAGTCGAACAATTTTAGTCCTTTTCCCTTGATGACTTTTTACAAAGGGTGTCTTTGGCCTCTTTTTTAACGTCCTAGCACCGGATAAACATTCTTAAACATTTCTGTAGCTTTTATTACTGTAGCAGAAATTTTATAAAAAAAATTTGAAAAATTAGAAACATTTAATCATGCCGAAAAATGGTCTGAAAATTGTCGACTTGATGTATAGAAAAAATAAATAAATTTGTTATGTAATTTTTTCTTCAAATTCACAACAAAAAGCGAAGGGAAAAATTCTTTCCCAAACCACAATTCCATCCATCGCCCTATTGCTGTTGTGAATCATACAATGGTCACACTGAAATGGTTAGTGGTGATTGCAGTAATGTCATCATCCAAAGTCCAAAACAATTAAAAATCTCATTCCCCAGAAAATTACATACAATTCATTTATTTTATTAATACAATTCAATGGGTTCGATTGGGCGCTTAAGCTAAAATCTAGAAATCAAAATTTTGACAAATTTTAAATGTCGGAAATTAGAATTCCAGTTTAAAAATCAGAGTGGCGGTGAAAAAACGAAAACTGGGAGTTTCTTAATAGTGGTGCGACGAGACCAAATTTTCCCGAGACCCGAGAGTCGAGACCGAGACTCGAGACCCGAGACTTTTTAATTTGATGTCAAAAAATCATTTCAAAAATTCTCAAAAAATCCCTATTAAAAGAAAAGAATAGGATTTTCGACGACGGCTCGATATATTGCGTCGGAGAAATTTTTCGGACTTTTAGTCGAATTTAACAGAGGATATATGAAAATTTTTGACTTGGCGTTTAGCAGGAGGCTGCAGCCCTCCAATTCTCCCTGATGGCTGTGCCTTAGAATAACGATTAGAATAATGATTTCACGAGGTGTCGACGGTCCCGATAGGGGCCGCCGGAGAAAATTTTGAAAATTTAGAGCCTTTTTTAAAAGAAGATTTAATTTTTTATAAAAGATTTTGAAGTATTATCTTGTATAAAATGTCAAATTTAAAAAAAAATTAAATTTCCTTTTATCTTTTTGATAAAAATGCCATTTTATTCAGTGTAAAAAAGTCTCGTTTTCCGAGACTCAAAACCCGAGACTCGAGACCGAGACCCAAAAAACCGAGAAAAGTCTCGACTCGAGACTCGAGACTGTGACTCTCGAACAGCACTATTTCTTAAGGAAATCGATCTTTTAAAAAACGTTGATGGGGGTCTTATGATAACCGGAGAAAATTTTGCAATTAATATTTTCCTTAGAACTTAAAATGAAAATTTTTGGCAATTTTGGGGTCAAAATTTCGAATTCAGTAAGGAAATTTTAATTTCTGAAAGATGAGTACCCCTAATTAAGATAAAATTTATAAATGAAATCACTTACCACGTACAAGGGCGTGTTCCGACATTTGCGCCCCCGACATAGTTAGTTAGTCGCAAAATATTTGAAAATTTTTTTTAAAACCAATTTCTTAGTCTCAAAAAATTTTCAACGATAAAAATTTCAAAATTTTTAACCCAACTTTCTTAGGCGCAAAATTTTCCCAAAATTTTTTTTGCAAAATTTTCGTCAGCAAGGACTAGATATATTCGAATGTAATTTTAATTTAAACTAAGTCCTATGAAAAATAGCTGGATCCGACCGACTTTAAAAGTCTCATTTTTTGAATTGAATTATTTTTTTATTTTCTTAGGTCGGGCGCAAATGTCGCTTTAGGCTAGGGCCGCAAATGTCGGGGGCGCAAATGTCGGTTTTGCTGAGGGGCGCAAATGTCGGCGGCGCAAATGTCGGTTTTGCTGAGGGCCGCAAATGTCGGGGGCGCAAATGTCGTTTTTGCCGAGGGGCGCAAATGTCGTTTTTGCCGAGGGGCGCAAATGTCGGGTAACCGTACAAGGGTAGGTCACGATTAGCTTCGGCTTAGGTTTTATATGGTTTTTTATTTTATACCGAGTGTATTACTGGGATGATTAAACTACCCTATAGTCATTTGAAAAAATTCAAGGTGTAAATTTTTGAAAGGAAAATTTGATTTTTAAAATTACAAAACACCAAAAACGAAACACCGGAAGGTGTTTCGTTCGGTCTTTCGGTCTTTCGTGAGCCCGCTGTTCTATAATAACGCGTCAGAGACGCATAATACTCGTTTCCTCTGCTCCTTTTTTCCTCTGTTCCTTTTTTTTGCGGAAACCGAATCGAAACGAAATACCTGAAAATTGTTCGATCGTTTTTTTCAATCAAAATCGAAATCGAACATAGAAGGAAAAAAAATAATTGATTTCTGTATTTATCACAGCTAAATATTTTAATTTCGCTAGCATGTCTAGCTAGTTTGAAAATGCATAAAAATCTCTCCAATGAAATGGTTAAATCCCATGGGTATTTATTAGAGGATGGGCAATGAAAAACGGGTGCACCGGTTTTCACCGCCGCGGTTTTCACCGCCGCGCTAGAAAAATGAACATAACTTTTTTCAGATAAAACTATAAAAATGATTTTGGTGTCAAAAGATAGCCCTAAATGTCTGCTATAAACTTGCAAGAACAACTAACCGATTTGGCCAAGCAGAAAAAAGTTATGGCCAGATCATTAGCCAAAACCACAATTTTATGGTTTAACTTGGCCATAACTTTTTTTTCTACTTGGCCAACTCGGTTAGTTGTTCTTGCAAGTTTATAGCAGACATTTAGGGCTATCTTTTGACACCAAAATCATTTTTATAGTTTTATCTGAAAAAAGTTATGTTCATTTTTCTAGCGCGGCGGTGAAAACCGGTGCACCCAACAAAAAGATAGAAGACCAACATCCGGCTTAGTAAGAATGAAGAATTGATCGCTTTTGAACGAATCAGGCAATATCCACACTTTTTGAATTTATTTTTCGCAAATCCACTTGCGTCAATTGCCACAGCTTTTAAACGAAATAGACGATCCTACAGATGATGAATTCATCAATCTCCTTCGATCAAATCACTACCGTTTTACTGCCCGTATGCCCTTGGCCAAGGCACATGAAATTTCTTGGCCAAGGCATCCGTGTCCGCAAAGGGCCGGTCTGCAAAAATCGGGTCCGAAAAAGTGGCGCCACGATCCGATTGCATTTCCCTTCAAACAGACCAGTATTGCTAATAACGTTCATTGCGTCACTGCATATGGCTACCATTGGGTTTCATTTGTTTGTGTTTTTCTTGATGGTGCCAACAACCGTCGTCATCTATGGTAAGAATCCGCAAATAATTGGTCCCATTTACTGTCAAAAAATATAAAGAACCCGATAAGAATGAAATTAAAAATTAGCTTCAAAATAAGCTTTGGGTTGGCTTATTTTTTTCTTTCGATTTGGTCCACTTCAAAAAAGTTATAACAAGAATAAAATTTTTGGTCAATTTCACAGTATAGTGACCATAACTATTCTTGTATTGGGCCAATTCGGAAAGGCTTACTTAGTCTTATTTTGTAGCCTATTTTTAGCTCGACTTTCTGACAACAAATTGGAGTTCCTAGATTGCGTTCAGTCAGGATATAACAATTGTTCACCAAATGACCCATATTAATTCAGCAAAAAATTATGTGTTGGGAAAATCTGTGTCGAACTTTTTGGGTTGTCTGATTCCAGCTTCTGATTTCCAAAATTTGGCTTCAACTTCGGGCTCCGACTCCTCAAAATTTTCGGGGTCCGGCTCCAATGATTTTTGGCTCCGTTTCTGATTTCGTGTTCCAGATTTTCCAAAAGTTCGATACATTTCCGTTAACGGAGGGGGGGGGGGCGAGAACGGGGGGAGGGGGGTAGGCACCATTGAAATTTGGCAAAAAGTACCCAATATACCGTATTCTCTCCGTATTCTCGTTAACGGAAAAGTACCAAAATAACATATTCTCGCTGAAATAAGCACCCGGTATTTTTCAAACCCCCACAAATGAGGGGCTTATTTTAGAGAAGGGACTTTTTTTTCGAATCCCCTAATGAGCAGTATTAGGCATTTTAAATTGGGTTTGAGTAATAAATGTTGGTAATTATATTTTTGAAAATTGAAGAAAATTGAAAAAAACAACAACAAATTTTAAACAAAGTAATATAAAATTTCTCATAGGTCTCAGATGCTGGCTTACACCGGGAGCTGAAAGAAATGATAAGAAGGTGTTTGTGGACTGGTACGACGGCGAACCAAAACCCAAACTAAGTGATATGGAGTGCGATTCCCATCTTCACAAATACTGCGCCGCGCATATGTGTCAATTAAGTAATGTTTGCTAAATAGGGTTGCAGGAATCCCCGCGGGGACGGGGACAGATTTTCACGGTTGTACGACATTTGTGGCTTCGACATTTGCAGCTCTTTCTCTGTTAAAAACAAACCTAAAGAAATGAGTTTGGTGTCATAAAATAGAGCAAAAAATTAGCTATAAATTGAGTCCAAGCCCGCTCGAATTGGACCACTCTGAAAAATGTTATGGCCAAAATAACAATTTTGGCCAAATCCACGGTATTTTGGCCATAAATTTTTTCGAAGGAGACCAATTTGGATGTGAGTAGGCTCATTTTGTAGCTAATTTTTTGCTCTATTTTTCGACACCAAAAATATTTTTCTAATTTCCATTTGAACCGAGTTATAGCGAATGGGCCGCTAGTGTCGGGGCCGCAAATGTCGGCACACTATTTTCACGGGGTCCCCGCGGGACAAGAATTTTTTCTAAGTACTGGTATTTCGAAAATTTTTGAGAAAAATAATTTAATTTAAACAAAAATCATTTTAAATAAATTAATGTTTTTTGAACCCAACTTTTTAAGCCAATTTTAATTATAAAATAATTTTTTCTTAGGCTAAGATTTAAGAAGAAATTTGGATTTTCGCACTTAAAAATTTTGAAAAATATAATCGTTTCTTAAGAAATTTTTAATTATAAAATAATTTATTCCTAGGCCAAGATTTAGGAAGAAATTTAGATTTTCAGATTTTCACACTTAAAATTTTTGAAAAATTGAATCGTTTATTAAGAAAATGGTGATCTTATCCATTACCCAAAACGGTTTTTGGCGATAACACATGGCAAAAATATCTAAAATTTTGAGAATTTTAGGTCTTTTTCATAAGAAAACTGATAATTTATTTGATAAAGAATTTTTTTCAAAAAAATCAATTTTATGCAAAAAATTTTTTTGAAAAATTCGAAATTATGTAGAATCATATCTCAAATGAGGGGAAGGGCCAACTAATTTTTTTTTAAATTTATTTTTGGATATCTGGGTATTTCCTTGGAAATTTTGAAATTTTTCGACGCTTTCTAAAAATTATGTTTTTTAAGGAAAATAAAAATTTTTCAAAGAAATTCGAAAAAATGGAAAGGCTAAAAAATCAAGTATAATTTTTGTATATATTTTTGAATTTATGACCTGAGGTTCGAAAAATTTATTGTGCGTATTATTATCCTTTTCCAGGAAACCATCCAACACACTTTCGAAAAAATATTAGAAATTTACAACCTAAAGTTAGCCGGCGACCCCCGACATGGGGCGCCGGAGAAAAATTTTGAAAACTCACATCACTTTTAAAGAAATTTTAATCATTTTTCTTAATCAAAATTTCTTCTAAAACGAAATTTTCGATCGAGTAGCCTCGATTTCCTCATTCTTAAGGGTGCACTTTGTCCTCATGTGACCGCGGTGATTAGGCCGCGGGGACGGGGACTGGCGAGCCCCGCGGTAACCCTACTAAATACAATAATTTATTTTTAGTATTTGAGCTTTGATTAGTTTTTATCTCATTATTTTCTCCATAAATTTCGGCAACATTTAAGTCTAAACCCTGGTCGGCGGCGTGGTGTAGTGGTCTACCACACGGGACGGCAAATCCCGGGACGTGGGTTCGAATCCCACCGTCATGCCATACATATTCTCAAGCCCGTGGGTAGCACATCCCTTCACGTAGCCATTAGCCAAGCAGTGATGCGAAGTAAATGGTGAAAATACTGACTAACTACTTAGTACATACTATCTAATAGGATCTTTCCCTCTCCACATTTAAGTGCTCATGCCTTTATGGTTGAATCTTGGTTATTCCCCGAGAAATCCAGATACTAATAGTAATTGTTTGCCATATACTCAAGCCCGTGGGGAGCACATCCTGGGAGCACACACATGTTAATGTTTAATGGGTGGATCTATACATACTATAGTAGTTGGATCCAGGCATGCACACGAATACGGATATCCGCGGACCGGTCGGGGTCGTTTGGGCGCCGCCGTTTGGGCGCGCCAGCGATAATAAACTGGTCATAACTTTTTTTCTGGAAGGGCAGATTTTTTAGATCTTGGTACGAATAGATAGCCCTGAATGTCTGCTACAAAATGGCAAAAGATAAGAGTAGAGTAGAAATAAGTTATGGCCAGTTAAGCCATAAAATCGTTTTTTTGGCCAATGATCTGGCCATAACTTATTTTCTACTTGGCCAATTCGGATGGTCTCTTTTGCAATTTTGTAGTAGACATTCAGGGCTATCTATTCATACCAAGATCTCAAAAATCTATGTTCGGCCTATGGATATGGACCCCCGCGGACACGGAAGGATACGGATATGAAAAATCGTATCCATGTGCATGCCTGGTGGGATCCCAAACAATAGGAAACACACACAATTGTGGCACCAATTACCAATTACAGGAGACGCCGCTGGTGTTCTACCGCATGGAAAAGGTACAATGGGATGTGCGGAAACAGCGGATGCTTGCGATGTCATAAGGAAGGATGCGAGGCTGAACGCTTGCGTGGAACAAGGAATGCCAGCGCACCATTTGAAATGCGAGCTGTGCAAGGGGAACCTGTGCAACACCGTGGATTGGTTCAAAAAAGTGGTGCAAAAAACCAAAACAGAGGGTGTGGTTGATGATCAACATGGGATGGGCGAGGCCGGGGACGGCAATGGTTCGCGCGGCATGGACGGCCCAATGGCGATGATGGTGGTGATCGCCACGGTGGTCATTTTGGTGGCGCTGATGCATTTGTTCACCGGTTTCGGGGACCTCTGCTGATCGGCGCGGTGTGATACTTAGGAGATGCCGGCCTTTTTGGAGCAAAATCTTACAAATTACACAAAACATGGCTCTATAGAAGTTTTCAGCAGGAATAATCCGAATTGTGACATGCCATTCATTCCCTTGAAAAGTGTAAAATGACAAAACCCTAACTCAAAAATAACCGTTATGCTCTATTTTTTGACCTTATTCAATTTTAATTGAAAATATTAAAAAATTTTACTAAATTTTCGAATTTCAAGAAAATTCAAAAAACAAAGTGAAAAAATTCTAATGCACTGGCAGAATTTCGCGCGAGGCGACGTCACATGAAATTTTATTTTTGAAAAAATTGTTTTAAAATTGTAAAAAGAAATGAGAAAATAATTTATATACGAATAATGGCCAATAATTGTATCTTGTATTCAGAATCGACGCACCCGGAGATTCTTAGAACCATCTTTTTATCATTTATAAATTTTATTTTTTCGATACCGATGTTGATCCCTGATTATAAGTATATCAAAAATCAAGGCCAGAATTTAACTATATACTGTAAATTCTCTAATATAAGGCCCCACTCTATTATAAAGTCTCCCTAGAGGGAATCGATGCCATAGACAATATTTAATAGTTTTTTAGGTGGAGTTTTCATTGTATTTTATGGAAAAATTAATCAATATTTTCAAGAAAAAATGCTTCTTTAGTGCTTTTGAACAAAAGACATAGCAATTTTTGATCACCTCCACTCCGACTTATTTAGAGAATTTACGGTAATCTTTTTCCCTTGTCTCCAAATAAATCCAGTCCAACGATTATTTTTTGCACTTTTTATTGTCCGAATTTTGGATGATGCTATCGCACATAAAGCCAAGAAAATTATAGACAATGTGGATGGAATAAGACCAAATGAAATATAATTAATTTTATACAGAATAAGATTTGTTACTTTCTGATTCTGATGTTTGTCATTCAATTACAATCTTTATAAAATGGATTTTATTAACACCAAAAAACTTTCTACACATTAGGTTGTCATACCATCATGGTGCTAGGACGTTAAAAAAATCTCCAATGTGGCCAGTCCTTTTTTGTTAGACTTGTTAGACAAAAGTATAATAAGGAAAAATTGTTCAGAATTTTATGCTGATTCGAATAGTATTTTTTTCGAAATTCGGCCAAAAAGTTCGAAAATTTCCCGAAATAAAAAAAAAGAAATATCGAAAAAAGGTTTTTAGGGGATATTTCGAACTTTTTGGTTGAATTTCGAAAAATAAAAATAGCAACGGTTAAATAAAATTCTTTTATTTTTTGCTTTTTATACTTTAGTTCTAACTGGGGCCTGTTTCAATTCTCGCCATATATCCGATGTGATGTCAAGCCAAGTCGCCATACATATGACAAATTACTGTTTCAATTAATAATCATGCAAAATGCATGGCATCATGCAAATTCGCCAAGTATTCTGTTTCAATTCTACTTGGCGCGAGATCATATTTACGATCTCCATACATATGGCATCCGCATGTAAACTTATGGCGAATTCGTATGATTTGCCAAGTAACTGTTTCAATTAATTTCTTGGCATCGTAAATATGGCGAAAAAGGGGTGTTTCATTTTGAGTTGAGGACACAGCATTTTTACATTTTGAAGAAGAATCCATTAAATACTGTTTTAAAAGCAATTGAATGGTCATATAGGTAAATAAGTTTAAACATAAGAAAAATTATATGGGTTTTATATTTTATGAAAAAAGCTTTATGAAATTCACATTTTGCCCAAACATGACTAAACTGCCAAGAATGCCCAAAAACGTGGATTTTATCATTTATTTATCAAATCTGCTCAAAACGGAATATAAATGAATCATGAATTTTGAAATTAAAAATTTGAATAAACAGAAGAATGGAATGAAAGCAATTAGAATCTGGACTTATTTATTAAAAATTAAACCAATAATTTTTCGATGATTTAAAAGATATTAATGAAAAAATTATTATTTTATTTTAGGTTGAAGACGTTGGTAGAAGGCGAGAAAAAAACACAAGCAAATAAGAAATAAGATCCAATGAAATTTAAAAGCTCCAGACTTTACGATCAATCTATTCCTATTTATTTGCAATATAAATATCACTATTTCAACTTTTTCTGTAAAATTAATTATTTGTTTTCTAAATTATTTCTATCCAATAAATTTCATAAGTATATCTTTTTAATATATAAATTGTATTATGTAGCATGATCTAAAGAATTTTGTTTATAAATATAAAATTTGCTTTCAAAACCATATCACCAAAGCATAATTGATATAATTCTCACCCTATAGAATCTTCATATCAGGTTCTGAAAATGCTGAATGCGCACGATAACGATGCCAATTTGGTGGATGCTGAGCCATCAATGGAATTCCCAGAGCACAGATTTACATTTCTTTTGATGATAATAAAATTGTTTAAAAAATTTTATTTTTTAACGTTCCCATTTTTTAAAATGATGTGTTGGCCATTGCTGTAAATGACCAAGATCCTTGCAAGTAAGTCTAAATATAAATATTTAATTTTTATCTTATTTAAATTTTATTTATCCTTCAAAAAAATAAATTGTATTTAATTTTTTCGGCCATGTCTCCTCCGATTTTTTGGTTTTAATTAAGAAAGGATGAAAAAAGAGCACTTACAAAATTAATTTTTTGGCAATGATTCATCAATTTTCTGTCTCCAAAAATATATTTATTGCAAGTAATTAAATTGTCTTTGGACATCAATGCTACATTTAATACATTTAATCTTTTTAGATTTATAAATGACATTTATTGCAAATAATTTATTTATTTCATTGAATTATAAATTTTGATTAAAAATCACAATGATTTAATAATCCATCCATCTTAATTTATGTTGTTTCGTTCTTAGTTGGAGGTTTGCCGTGACCCTTTAAATCGAAATTTTTTAAGAACTTTTTTAAACTTATCCAACTATATATTTTTATGAGTTACAAATAATATATTATAGCTTAGTGGTATCACACGCTTGAGCCATTTGCCTCGGTGTTTATTTAAATGTATAAAGTATATTATTAATTTTAATTCATAATTTATGAAAAAAAGAAAACATAATTTATTGCGCTCTTATATGTCGGGCATTTTTGTGCTTTTATAAAGCTTAAAATATTTATTATATTAGTTTAAGGAAGTTATGGGTTTTAAAAGAATTATAAACTTAGAGAAAAGGAGCTTCAAAATTGTAGACCTAGTTATATTTTCGAGGTGAACCCTAAACCAGACATATAAAAAATTCAGGATAATCCGAAAATTGTTATCTAAAAAAGATTTTTATATCATTTGAGAGCTCTCTACAATTCTATTTTTTTTAATTTTCTATATATATAGACTGACAATAAAAAATTATACAAAAAACTTGTCACACACCATAGCTGACGATTTTTCAAATATTTTATAGCAGCTTCTTTGCTCTAACTTTTGGTAAAAATTAATACAAGCCAATGTAGTAAAAGCTTTATAAACGGATGACCCCCAATTTTTGGCCCTTTAAAAAAATGATATTTGCTAAAAAAATATCCCTCTATTATATTAAGATACTATGGTTAACATGTTTATTTTTGTAGTTGTTGTTAATCGGACTCTTAAAGCATTAAATTTCTTTTGATTTAATAAAAATAGAATACGATATTTTTTATAGGTAGCATAAAATCACTTATTCTCGACAAATACATAAAAAGCTGTGGAGCGTCGTTATTAAAAAGCCAAAAAACAGAATGTAAAATGGTACTTGTGTAGCTGGTGTTTACTTTTATCCCCCCCCCCCAACCAAAGCAGCATGTAAAAATAAAAATCATCTCAAAACGACATTCCTAGAGTAGTTTTTGAAGTTGAATCCGATTTTTTAACAAATTTGTCATCTAACGCGTCATCTGACATTATTTTTTGACGTGAAAAATTTTGACGTCTAAAATAGTTTTCTAAATACAACTATTTTTCAACTAAAATAGTTGAAAAATAGTTGTATCTATTAAAAACGTCTTAAAAAAAGTTCAAAATAGAGGTTAGAATCAAATCATTTTTAGATGCATTTTCAAAAAAAAATTTTGACGTTAGCGTCAAAAGGTGACGTCAGATGTCACAGTACATTAAAATGAACGTCAAAATCGGATTCAGAGTCAAAAATTACCGTAGGAATGTCGTTTTGACATTATTTTCCAAAAAAATTTTGCTGTTGCTTTGGGTAGGGGGGTCAAAAGTAGACACCAGCTACACAAGTACCTGTAAAATCTGCTTAAAATTATAGCCCTTTCTTTTTTGCTACCCAACTGCCAATTGCTGCTGCGGAAATTAATCTTTTGGCAGTGATAGTCGGGCAGTAAAGAATGAAAAGGGAAAATCGATAGGTATGCAAAATTTTTTCAAAATTCCTTAAAAAATCGAATTGTAAGAATTTTTATTTTGAGATCTGTGAAAATTCTTCGAAAATCCATGGTTATACAATATATAAATCAGTTTTTTATTTTGTAAAATTCGAGGCCGGAGAAATTTTTCTAAATTTTTCGAGGAAATATAATTATTCTTATTTGAAAATTTTTAAAGAGAATTTTTTAAAATTAAAATGGCCAAAAGACTGAGCAAAAAATTTTTCATTTTTCATTTTTTACTGCTAAACTGATCACAACTGTCACTGTTCAAATGATCACTTCCCGATTTCCATAGATGAGTTTAGCAAAATCTGAAATATTCAAATTAAATTACTCTTCGTGCCGATGCTCATCCTTTTGTGAAAACGAATGATGAGTCCTTTTAATCTTGAAAAAATAAAAAAATTGAATAATTTTTACCAGTTTCGGAATAAATGAAAACTTTCCAGCGCCTTTCAAAAAATGTGAAATTTGATAAAATTTTGATCTGATTTATATGATATGATTAGACTTTAAGAATGAGACTTATAAATTTTAAGATCCCATTGAAATTCAGCAGAAATATATAACAATTTTCAATTTAAGTTCGGTCATTTTTGGCACCGAAATTTCGATTTACGTTTTTTTCACTAAAAAATCGAAACAAAATCGAAAATATCATTGAATTTTTTTTATTTTTGTCAGCTTTTTTGAACTAAACTTTTAAAAGATTTTTTATTTAGGTTTTTATATATTTTTGTACTTTACATAAAAAAATTCTATATTTGCACTTTTAGCCTGAACGACTCAGTCATGTTCATAATAAGTCTGTTCTATGTTTGATCCCGTGTTAAAATTTTTATTCATTTAAAAATGTCTTTAAATCTAGACCAACGTTGGCTTAATCATCGAATGATTGGTTTATTCCTAAATTCCATTTTTATTAGAAAGGTTGTAAAATTTTAGAGGAATTTATTTTTTTGTGGAAATATATTACCTCTTATAGGTGATTCCGATCTGGAAGCTAAACATTTCCCAGACAAAAAACTGGAGCCAAAGGTGGATTTACATAAGTATTAAATTTTTTGCCAAAGTAACTGACTTGTGAATTATATATTCTTTTACATAATGGCTGGCAACTTCCGAAACCCTTAAATAAGAAATAGGGTCAAAAATAAGGATACTTTTAAAAACTTATATATTTTTTTCACCTTTAACAAATAAAAAATCAATTTTTTATTAATCAATGATATTTCTCAACAGAAAGGATTTTTCAGGGCTTCTGATCCTGTCGACAGAAGCAGTCCGAGAGTAATCACCAAATTATGGATTGGAAGATTTTTTGCCAATCGAGTTCAACCAATAGGTAGTGTTCGATTCTGATAATTCCACAGACAAAGATTTTTATTTATTATTAGGCCTCGGACTTTTAGGGAAAAAGCCTAAGCCAAAATAGGGACCTATTAGGGAGCAAAAAAAAGGCCAAAATAAGGAGAAAATAGGGAGAAGTAGCGAAATAGGCAAAAAAATTTTTGCCTAAATATGACCTAAAAATTCAAAAATTTCGGCTAAAATGCATATTAAGCTTTTTAAAACCAATTTAACCATAACTTGAGATGTTTTCAAAATAAAAATTGAAGATTCATAAAATATAAAATTTAAAAAAAATTAAAAAAGTTTTTTGATTTTTTCAAAAATTTGTAAAAAAAATTTGAAAAATTTTAAAAAAAACTAAAAATTTTTAGGAAAAAACCCAAAAATTTTTCGGAAAAAACTAAAAAAATTTTTCTTAAAAAATCTAAAATTTTTGGTTTTTATTGATTTTTGTGAAGAATTTCTTCAAAAATGGCCAAAATAGGGATAAAATAGAGAGAAAACTCGCGAAATAGGGAAAAATTCAGCCGGGGTTAAGAAATAGGGAAAATAGGGGAAAAAAGTTCACCAAAATACATTTAAATATGTCTAAAAACGCGTTTTTGAGCGTTTCCGTACGTTTCCATGTCTTTAAAAAATAGGGAATTCCCTAAAAGTCCGAGCCCTATTTATTATACGCTCATTAAACTTTTTAAAATTTATTTTTTGATTTTTAACTCATTTTTGGCTGGTTCAATTGGGCACTTAAATTTTACTATTTTTTTCATTACATAATAAAAATAAGTATAAATTTAATTGTTGGGTTGCAGGAAATTGATTAAAATTTGGAACACATTTTTTACTGAAATCACAACGGTTAAAAAATAACTCGATTAGAAACTTCTAGCGTGACTTTTGATTTACATCTTTTCTCATATTCGTGATTTTGTCCATATTAAATATTCCATATTTTTCTCCATAATTTGATATTTTCATACATATTCAATACATATTTTGCGATTTTTGGCCAACTCTTTTACGTATATTTTTTGGACGGAATGAATGTATAATATGTATTTATTAATAAGTAAGCAAGAAATAAAATTTTGTAAAGTCCACTTTTGATTAGTCATCCTTGATCCTTTGGATCACTGAACAATTTTTTTATTTGATGAAAAGACCAAAATTTAATGTAATAAATTTTGTTTTAGGATTTCGGATGTGTTTCAGCCCAGAGTTTGAGATGAAAAAAAATTCTCCTATATTCACCACTTTTTATTGTACTTGCACATAAAACAACAAAGTTTGTTTGGCCATTATGAATAAAATGGCATTTAAGTGTCAATGACGAATGAATTCCATTCTTGGATGACCAAGAATCAGTGGACAATGGATAATTTTTTCAGAAATCTCACTATAATGCTAAGAAGTATCGACGATCCCAATAGGGGCCGTCGTAGTAAATTTTGAAATCAGACTCATTTATTGAAAAATTAGTCGATATTTCTCGATTTTTTCGGGTAAAAATGCCATTCTTTGGGATACATTTTTGGGTCAGCGGCTTTTTTCGTGATATCGGGCCAAAATCGCGATATTTGGCGGTATGCGGTAACGGTAACCCTGTACAGTGTACACAACCTAAGTAGACCAATCGATAAATTTAATTTTTCATGAGGCCAAAATTTCTATTTTTTTCTAAAAATCATAGTTTGTAAGATGTTCAAATTTTTTTATTCTTTATAATAAGCAATTTATGGTTTTATTTCAAAGGATACCTTTTCCCAAAAATATTAAAAGATGATTTTTTTTTAATTTGCGGCTTCATTCTTTTAAATTTTAATTTTTTGTTTCAAAAACTTTCTTTACAAATTTATTTAAGGTTTTTTTTATGATTTTCAAAAACAATAGCTAAAATCTTTACTATCCTTTTATTAAAATGCTTTCAAAAATTTTTTAGTTTGTAAGATGTTCAAATTTTTTTATTCCTTATAATAAGCAATTTATGGGTTTTTTTAGAAAAATATAATCGTACTATGGGATGGTGCTGACTTGTGAGTCGTTTTGCAAAAAATGTCATAATGGGCGTTTTGCAAAAAAATGTCAAAACTCAATAAGTCCTCTAAAAACTTTTTTATTATACCTGTTAGACTAAAACTTTAAAAGACAAAGTTGTGCAGAATTTTATGCTCTATCTTCTGGTATAATTTTTTTTCCGAATTTCAACAAAAATGTCTAAAAAAGTCAAAAATATCGAAAAATACGGTTTTTTCGACCTTTTTCGATATTTTTGTTCGAAATTCGAAAAAATTTTATACTAGAAGATAGAGCATAAAATTCTGCACAACTTTGTCTTTTATACTTTTGGTCTAACAGGTCTAACAAAAAAGTTTTTAGAGGACTTATTGAGTTTTGACATTTTTTTGCAAAACGCCCATTATGACATTTTTTGCAAAACGACATAGCACCTATGGGATGTTTTAAATTATATACTATAATCATAAATCACAATCGATGCGATTGTGCATTATAGCAAGGCCTGAAAAAATGAAAATTTAAGCCTTTTTGAGCAAATATCGGATATATTTTTCTATTTTTGACAGAAATGGGTCTAAATTGTGAAGAAATACAATAAAAACTACTTTTGATAAAAAATATTCTTGTTGACAAAAAAATCCTTTCTAATTATAACTCATAAAAGTTACATTTTTACAGATCAACTTTCGAACTATACTATTTAGTCTAAAAAGGAGGTGCGCGTACCAACCNGTACCAACCGAAGAAGGAATACTTAAAATTGTTAAAATCAATTAATATTAACATTTCTGAATTCAGAAATAACATCTGGTATTTAAAACACGTAATCGAGGATTGAATATTCTTATAGATTATCGAAGTCAAAAAGTCTTAACTTTTGTAATCCATATAATTTCTTAAATACAAATCTAAAGATTTTTATAACTAATAGATTTCTATATATTAAGATTCTAATATCGGTTATATTACTTTTAGTCTCGTTGATTTACGCAGTAGAAATTGCTCAAATTAATGTAGAAAGAATAAATTTGAAATTCTTTAAAGGCCCAAAAACGAAAGAAAGGGTTTCGTGACCGGACAATTTGATAGTATTATATTCCTATCAAAAAATAGAAATTTAAATGGTAAAATTTTTTTATAAAAATTTAAAAAATCAAAGAAAATTACAATTTTCTTAGATAAATCAGGGGGCATTTGATCGAAAAATTCTTCATTTTACGATTCATTAGATTCGATCATTTTTGATTTAATTTTGCATCAAATATGAAATATTCCAAAAATACTTGGGACAATAAAAGATTTTATCCGACCCGTCTGCATATTGTTTTTCTGTTCCAATCTAATTGTATTTGTTTTTTCAATGGTCTATCAGTTACATCACATATTTTTCCAATATTAGCATATTTCCTCTAATTTAAGCCCCGTGGCTTAAATTTTTCAATCCCCCTTGAGAAGGAGCTTAATTGCACCCGTTTTTGGTAGCCTTGATAATCTCAAATTATTCAGTACATTTTTGATGTTAAAAATCTTAAAAACATATTTTTTGTGATGGTCGAACTTCGTTTATTAAAAAAGTGATCTTCAGTATTCTTTATATTCCAAAGTCATTTTTCGAATGTTCGATGGGTTGCAAACCGGAACAAGATAGTGTAATTAATCATGATTAAGTTAATTGCAAGTCGAAGTGCGATTAATCAGCCAAATTAAACATTCTTCGCTGTGATATAGTATAATAAACAAAAGCAAGGAGAATCTTTTGAATTCGATTTATTAACCTTAAATTTTTGACGTTTAGAACTCCTTCATTTTTGCCTCCAATAAAAAGCTTAAAACTTAAAACCATATATGAATTTCAAAATTTTTCTATGGATTTGAAAAACACACCATATTTCAGAAAAGTTGGAAAAAATTAATCTTTTTTTAAATATGAGAAAATAAAAAAAATACCGTATATTTAGCAATAAAGGGAGAGAGAAATCACAAGACATTACAAATCCCCTAAATCAACTCTCATCCATAATTCTTCCTTTAAGTGACTTCCTTCCTCAGCGGCTTTCGATAAGTTGTATGCCAGGTCCACCAGATGGTTTAATGTTAAAATTCGGACGAACTAATGATATTGACTAGCCCAAAGTTCAATTTTTGAACTCTGCAAAAATCTTTAAAAAAGAACCCATAAATTTTTTCCGAAATGAATATTATTAATTTTATGATTTTATTGTCCCAAAATAAGTCACTCGCATCCGGAGCAATAATTATATTAAAAGTATATTATAAAATTATAAAAAATTCAATTTTATCTGAATATACTCATATTAAATAAAAAAAATATGTTACTATAAAAATCAGAAAACCAGGTGATATTCTTAAAAAATTCTCGAAAAACAAAACTTATTTAAATTTAATCAAGTACTCATAAAATTACAGAAAATTGACACAATAACATAATTTGAAATTTTTCCACCATAATAAGAGTGAGTTGAAGATCAACAACCTATGAATTATCAACAAAAAACCAAGCAAGTATTAATTGTTTAACAAAAAGAATTAATTATGAAATTAGTTCCTGACTTGTTAAAAATGATTTTAATAAAATACTGAAGAAATAAAAAAAAGCATTATTCTTTATCAAGTTTGACATGGAAATTAAAAAAGAATTAGGCAAGCCTTACCAATTAATGTTCCGAAAATAAAAATATATTTTGTCTTTATAAACTTTTCCAAACAAAATATTTCGAAACATTTTGAATTTCAGAGCCTTTTTCGACATGAAAACCTGAAGTTCGAATTTTTTAAAAATTAGTATAATAATCGGTGCTTTGCTGTTAACGGGGGGGGGGGGGNACTGAAGAAATTTGGCTGGTGCCACCCCCGTTAAAAGTATGGCCCCCCCCCGTTAGCAGGAAAGGACCTCATAATCTAGAGATAATAAGCCTTCTTTTGGTAACAATCTTTTATATGATTCTCTGAAAAATTTCTCTAATATTTAATAGAGAGTCAAAAAAACGACTAGACTTTTGAATCACCCTTGTATATAAAATCTTTGAATCTGGAATCTTTTTAGCTCCATAATTTTATGACTCAAAAGTTTTTTTTGCTTTTTCGTTAATTAAAAGAAATAGCTATTTTATAGCTTATATTTTCTATTTTCTGACTATAAATGAATTTTCTAGACTGTCGTTGAGCCAAGAAATAAAAATTGTTCCCAAAAAATCGTGAATCTACGGATGTGCAACAAATCCAAAAAACTTTTTATGAGGTTTATAATTTTTAAATTTATGATTTTTTATTTCAAATTTAAGAGTACCGTATTTTCTCTTAAATAAAACAGGGTCTTATTTTTCGACCCTCGCAAAGGGGGCTCTTATTTTAGAAGGGAGTGTTATTTTTTCCAAAGTGGTTTATCAGGGAATTTTTAATTTCAGGGACACATTACTAGGAAATTTTTTTTTGTATTTAACACATTTCATAAGAAAAAACATTTTTAATCATAGGTATCCTCTTTTTTTTCCCTTGACTTTCAAAATATTGGATCTATGTCTCCCGAGGTATACCCGTTCTTGTTAAGGGTTAATTTTGTCCCATGTAATCGCGTGTCAAGGCCATTGGGAAGATCTTCACCCTAAATATTAAATTTTAAAATTCTTATATATTATAATTTGATTTTAATTTTATATATCACTGGACGAAGGGTAAGATTAAAATATAATTTTTACTGTAATTAAGGGTCCCTGCCCTTTAATTAGCCTCCCCACTGCTGGAGGACTGGAGAAAAGTTGAAAAAAGAGCCTAAAAATTTTTTATTCACAGATCTTAATTATATGTTGGGTCACAACCCAATAAAGAACTAGATGGAAGGATTATTTAAGGATATCGATCATTATGCCAAATGATCACCCCGATTGTAAGACTTTTTATCCTATCCTTCCCATTCCTCACTTCCCATTCATTCCCCATAATCACTATTAAAATAAGTCGCTTCCCTATTGCCCGCTCCCAAAATATTTCCCTGTTATTTTGCTCTAAATAAATAAAATATTATTTATTTCCTTCGGTCTTTTATTATTGTGTCATCAAGGCACAACAGTGGCGCAGTCAGCTCAAATTGAACCCCGAAAAGCAGAAGCTTCAATTTCGGACAGTAAAATTCGTGGGTTTTGAAATTTTTTGTTGTTCCCACCAGAGCAGGAACAGCACACCCATCAATCGATTTTCCGTCCACACACACATTCATCCTTCGTTCGCCGGAATTTGAACTCTACCGCTCTTCTTCCAGCACAGAAGTCTCTGATAAGTAGTTTGGCACTATTTATCAGAAGAACTCATCGCGCTCCTGTTTAGTGTTTTGGCAACACTACTCAGGTCATCCACGCGCACCGCTATCGCTAACTAACTTGGCGCTAGTTAGCATATATAGAGGCTTTTTCTCCACTTCACTTCCAACTTTGCGGTTCTTCTAAGTCCTGAACATGGATCCGACACTTACTGCACTGCTACAAAAGCTCACCGACGTGGTCACAAGGCAGCAGACCCAATACGGCACCAGTTTCAACAAATTTGCCGGTCATCCAGCCCTACGCGCATGAAGAGGGAGTGGACAATGGCTTCGAGGAATGGCTCGACCGCTTCACATTTGCACTCGACTGCAACGCGGCATCGCTGACCGACCAAGCAAAGGTCAAGCTGCTAATGACAAAGCTGTCTCCAGCTGCATTCGCGGAGTACAAGCGGTCTTGCCTCCCCGCCGATCTCACCAGCTTCACCTTGGCACAAACCAAGGATCGGCTCCTCAAGCTGTTCACCAAAAGTCAATCGGTCTTCATTCTTCTCATCGGACGACTGTCTGCGAGCTACCCGGGAGGACGGCGAAGAATTCGGCACATTCGTCAACCGACTGAAAGGACTGTTACGCAAATTCAAATGGTCAGACCTGACAGAGGAACAGTTCAAGACGCTGATCCTCCTGACTTCCCTGAAATCGGGAAGGGACCTAAAACTTCGTCAGCACATCCTCGTCAGGCTGGCTGCGGACGACGATCATGCGGACTTCACCTTCGAAAAAGTGGTCCTTGAACTGCAAACTTTGTTTTCCACACAAGCCGAAGCCAAGCTTCTAGAGCAGTCTACGTCCACTTCCCGGGTTAATGCAGTGCATCACAAATCAGACAAACCGAAGTCGAATAAGAGCAAATTCTCCAACCAACAGCAAAAAGGGAAGCCCCAGTCTTCGTTGCAAGAAAAGCCACCATTAAGCGCTTGCTTTCGATGTGGTGCCATGCACTGGGCTCGCAATTGCCCACACATTTCGCACACATGCAGCAAGTGCCAGAAGACTGGTCATCTGGATAAACAATGCGATAAAATTCGCGAATTCCAGGCCAAAAAGGGGAAGGGTCAAAAGAACTGCAACACAGTCACCCTACCCGCCGCGTTCATCAACACGGTCACAGCCTCGGGTCTACTTCAAGCGCCCATAATCATGAATGGTGCTGAAGTCTCCTTCACCCTCGACTGCGGTGCAGATGAACATCATCGACGAGCGCACACATCGATCGATCGGAAAGCCTCCAATCCAACCATGCAGTGAGCAGGGACGCTTCTTTGAAGGAACCCGGTGCTCATTCATCGGAAAAGGCCTGACCACCTTCGAATTCAACGGCATCATCACAGAACAGCCGTTCTATGTGACCAAACGCGGAGCACACAATCTTCTTTGTGCATCCACAATGGACAAATTCGGATTCCTCGAGCACATGAAGCAGCTCATTCAGGGAAATTCACCGAGTTCATCACCACACTTGGGCAGTGTTTCGCCAACAAACGACCCCGTCAAATTCGAGTCAGTTGTGGCAAAACTCCAATCAGAGTTCCCAATGGTCTTCGCAGATGATCTGGGACACTGCACCAAGACACAAGCTCATCTCGTACTCAAGCCAGACGCGGTACCCGTCTACCGAAGAGCACGGCCAGTGCCGTACGCATCCTTGCCAGTCGTGAACAGCGAACTGGATCGTCTGGAAGAGATGGGAGTCATCAAGCCAGTCGACCACACTCATTGGGCCGCACCCATTCTGGTCGTCAAGAAAGCAAACGGGACAGCCCGACTTTGCGCAGATTTCTCCACCGGCTTGAACGATGCGCTAATGCTCAATCAGCACCCTCTGCCATTGCCAGAGGACATCTTCGCAACTCTGAACGGAGGCAAAATCTTCAGCCAGATCGATCTAAAGGACGCTTACCTTCAAGTGGAATTGGACGACGAGTCCAAGGAGCTGGGTACAACGTCTCGGAACTTCGCTCACTTCTGGGAATGGTCAACTATTACCAGGAATTCGTCCAGAAGTTTCGCTTCATCCGACAGCCGTTGGACCATCTCCTGAAGCAGGATATTCCTTGGGCATGGGACCAGAAATGCAAGCTGGCATGGCGCAAAATCAAGGAACTGCTGCAGTCGGACCTGCTTCTCACACACTATGATCCGTCACTCGAGATCATCGTGGCTCATTCAGCATGTGCAGCGGTTTCCAAGAATCCGGTCAAAACAACGCTGCATTCGTGGCCAAAAACCACGCGTCCCTGGCAACGCGTACACATGGATTACGCTGGTCCATTCCATGGAAAAATGTTCCTGCTCATCATCGACGCATTCTCAAAATATCCGGAAATTTTCGAGATGCAGTCCACAACTTCATCTGCAATCAGCAGGCACGGAATTCCGGAAACCTCGTCTCGGATAATGGCACACAGTTTCGCAGCAGCCAATTCCAGCAAAAAATACTTGTTAATATAAGATTTTAATCCGCGTTAAAAGGCAAGTTCCCAAAATCTAATTAATTAGCCTTTTCAGCCCTGTTAAATTCGATAAATCTTTAAATCATTTTTTGTTTTTGGAAGTATAGTGGTGACTTATGTAAAAATCACAAATAAAGTTAGAATCGTAACCTAGCATGAATTAACCTATGGGTTGGATTCAAAAAATCTATTTCAAGAATAATTTCAAACTTTTGTCTGAAGCAGAATTTTTCTTTTATATCCGTTTTCCAATCTGTTCTGTTCCTCTTCAAAGATTTTTCCCTGGCCCGTTGGCTGAGCATCCTTTTTTATGAATCCAACATCTACCAAGAGGCCAAGTAATAGATGTCTGTAAATCTTTATTCCGAGATTTTTGTCACTAAATGTCATATTTTACTTAAAATTATATCAACATAATTCACTGATTTATTTTTACAATCTTTTTAACTAACTAAACAAAAATTTATTATTGCAAATATTTTTATGTAGGTTGTAGTTTTTATTATCATCCGAATAAAAATTTATCTGAATCAGCTTAACCAATTATTCTAGACATTTTATTTTTTCTGAAATTTTCCTTGCAAAAAATTAATATAATTAATAAAAATTTCCAAAAATTTCATCATTTTTATTTTTTTATTTCGTTTTTTGATTGGCGCACCTCTCACATTTTTTAAAAAACAATTTTATCGCGTTTTATGAATAAATTATTTTGTAATTTTTTATGGGTAGCAAATTGGAAGAATTCTTTTATATTCGATGACAGTTAGCATTAAAGTGTAAAAAGCAGATATATCTATATATCCACCCATTCATTTCGCTATTCATTCAGTAATTTGATTCAATTTTATCTCTCTAATAGTTTTTTGACACTTTCCAACCCATAAAAAAATTTATCACCCATTTTTATTATTAAATATGATAATTTTAATGCAATTTCGTGATCTATTTAATGACAAAAAAAGGTTTCGATTTGAATTCACTAGAATTTTAAAAACATATCGATAACTAAATAAAAAATAGAGGATAATTTTGATATTTTCGGAATAAAAAAAAGCACCAAAAATGAACATTAATTTAAAATTGATGAAAGACAAAAAACAATAATTCAATAGCCATCGCCATCAATAGTTTTTTAAATTATAATATGATTTTTATAATTGGAATTTTAATATTATCATCACTTTTAGTTGCGGAGAAAAATCAGACATTCAACATCAAAAAAACAAATTTATCAAAGTTAAAAATATATTTAGTAAAACATAATATTGGATGTAAAAACCCCCAAATGAATATATTTTTAGGTTTGAGTACCATTGTTGATAATACATTTGTTTTTTCAAACCCATTCAAAAATTGACTTTATTTTTTTGAATGCTACATTTTGCAATGGACCAATTTTAAACAGGGCTTCTACAACATAAAACAAAACTAAATATAATTCATTAAATGCGCTAATCAAATCATGTGCTATATCATACAAAATTTGGTGTAAGACCTATAAATGGCAAATTCACCATTAATCATTCGCCTTCTGTAATAAAAAATAATATCAATCAGATAGGGTGCGTCCAATTTCATAACAAATGGATTATTTTAATCGTGAAATAAAAAATAATTTTAAATCCAAGATTGTCACTACCAAAATTCACATTTAATTTACATCAAATATTTTCTTAATGATAATATTGGAGAAAGAATTTAAAAATCATCCAGCCCGCACTTATTGAACCGTTCTTCCTCTTATTTTTTATTTAAACTTATTTCTATATTCTTAGTCTTAATTTTGAACTTTGGTTTTCCCTCCCCTGCTCAGTCAACTGGAAAGTAAAATCGGCGCAAAATTTGTACTAAACATAAGCAAGTTTGACTCGTTTATACAAAAAATTTAAAAATCATAGACACCAATAAAAATCATAATGAATCTTTTCGGTGACGTGAATCCACGTAGATTTATAAAAGGTACAGTATACCGCATTTGATCTCCAGATTCGTAAGCGGATTAGCAGCTTGCTGCCGTTTGCCACTAGCCAGGTAGGTACACCTGGGGTGCGGGAAGGGCTTCATGCTGACAGTATACCCAACAAGATCGGATGCATGACGAGAAGATGAACCACCAAATGGCCACTTCGTCCGGCCAAAGACATGAGGGAGCAGCTACTATAACTACAACAACTAGTTCGATTTTTTATGAGTTATAAAAATTATGCTATTTTTGAATTAATCAACTTCACAAATTAAATCAAATGTCCCTCAACTATATATAATTAGAAATGACTAAATTTTTCTATAAGTTACAAAAAACTTACTGACCATTATGAACATATATTCCATACGTAAAATAAACCCTTTTAGAGAAATAGAATTTACGTTTTTATATTGCATATGTTTTTTGTACGTTGGATCTCCTCAATTCTTTAATCCATATTTTTCTAAAAGATCAAAATAAAATTAAACAATTTTTTTCTATGAGTTTTATTTGAATATATCAATAATAGGTCCTATCATAGCATTGGTGCTATGATAGCAACAAACGGTTTGCAAGAAAAATTTTTTCTGAACTTGGGCAAGTAAAAATCTTTATTTCTGCTTATTTTTCATTATTTTTTCAGTTCAGGGTGTAACAAATTAGGCAGTTTTTGGAACCCCCTTTTAAAGATAAATTTTCGGATAATGTTGTACATTTCAGATTTTTCCCGTGGTTGGTCGTTTCCCCAAAATCGGCAATATGATTTTACCTTCCAGCAGAAGGGCGTTTCCCCAAAATCGGCAAAAATGAGCTTTTTCTCTAAAATCGGCAAAAAATCAAATAAATTTCCTGAGCTTAAAAACCTGTGTTTTAAAAATTCAAAAAAATATATAAAAAAGGAATTTATCTAGACAAATTATCTCTTTTTTATCATAACTAGGGTCGATACTTTCCGTTGGCGCTAAACCACCTTTCGTCTAACCAATCAAAAAAGCAGCTTTCATCTAAAATTCGAAAATCACATTTTATGTAGAACCCGCAAAATGGTATGTAGACCCCCCAAAATGGCATGTAGAACCCCTTAGATAGCATGTAGAACCCGCAAATGGCTTTTGCTATTAGACGAAAATTGGCTTTTTGGCTGGTTAGACGAAAGGTGCTTTAGACCAGAGGTTGTATCGAAAATTTTCAGAAAAAAAGGACAGCAAGAGCGAAAATAAAGGATTTCACTGGGGAAATCCTCAGAATAAAGGACACTTTTAAAAATGAAAAATTTGAAGTAATAATCAATTTTACGCACCATTTTTCCCAAAAAATTTCATTGTTGTCTTTACATTTATAATAATGCGTAATTTCACCCTTTTTACCTCTCTTAAATCCTCCAAATTCGTCTTCATAAGTATCCAAAAAAATTAGCAACTGTTTGGTGTGCCGGCGGTCCCGACAGGGGCCGCCGGAGAAAATTTTGAAAATTTAGTCTTTCCTTAAGAAAATTGGTCATTTTTTAAAACATTTTTTGGAAGATTTGTGGGGGATTTTTTGGAAGAAAATTTTGAAAATCTAGTCCTTTTTCTTAAGAAAAATTGGTCATTTCTTGAATAAAATTTTCGAAAATCTCAATAATAAAGGACTAAAAAGGACAGTTGGTCCAAAAAAAGGACAAATCTTTAAAAAAAGGACAGATACGACCTCTGCTTTAGAAAGTAAAAGTATTTTAGACGAAAGGTGTGATAGCGCTTTCCGTTCAAAGTCATATTTTTGCGGGTTCAGAACAGCCTGGAAATCACGTAAAAAACATTTTTGGGATAGTTGGAAGCTCCTAGGGTCAAAAAAAAGGTCAAAAAAATAAAAATGCCCTATTTTATATTTAAAAAAAATATTATAAAAACTAATAAAAAAAATTCACTTCGGAAGCTGAAAAATTTCACTTCGATTTTTTCTTTGAATATGCATTAAGCTAAAATAGCACTTTAAAAAATAGTTTATTATGAGTTTTGAGCAAAATTTTGTATTTTTTAGCTCAGATTTGGTGGAATTTTAAGACATATTTTGGGCATATTATGGCTTTTTTCTTCATATTTATGGATATAACTGGCATTTTTGGGCTGGTAAGTATCGATCCTTATCATAATTCCTAAAAATTTTTTTATTAAGATAACTGAAGGGTTTTTGCAAAGACGATATGATTCAATCCACCATCACCCTCTCCAGACATAATTAATTACATCATTAACTAGCGCACATTATTTAAAGAACTATAATTTCTTTTTTTATAATTTTATTGTATCATTGGTTTGATTAGATCCTTTTGAGTAAAAATGCCCTATTTTATATTTTAAAAAAAATATTATAAAAAAGCTAGACTTGAAACTCACCTTTTTATCAATTTTTACGCTATTTCCTAGATTATCTTTTAGATAGAATGACTGTTTTTGCAGATGCTTTTAATGATTTATCTTTAGTTTTAAATAAAAAACATTTATTTCACTAGAAACACCGTTTTGCCGATTTTGGAGACGTGCCCGTTTTTTGGTGAAACGACATAGCACCAAAAAAATGCTTAAAAAAACTAAAAAACCATTTGTTGAAAACAATTCTATTTTCTTGCCTATAGATCCTAGTGTTCCGTTTATTTCATGATGATTAAACTCGTATAAAATACTTTAAAAAAATTTTATCAGCTTTTTATTTAGTAATTTTTTTAACCATCGGGATCGGTTCCCCCAAAAAATAAAAACATAATTAAAAAAATAAACAAAAAAAAACAAAAATTCTTCCTACATGAAAGATTTTAAGAATATTCCCGTTGCTCCAAATGCCCTGCTTGTTTTCTTATTTCTCTTATTTCTGTTTGTTTTATTTCTAAATATGATTTCCAATCATATTTAGAAATATTTAACAAGGGAACATTCCCTACTGCTAGTCGGAATTTGCATCTTCTATCCTTGCCATTTTATAGAGCATCCAGCATCCACGCAAACCGTGTAAAATTTTATTATTAAATTCCCTCGGAGCTGGGAAAGAAAGTTATTTATTTTTAAATTTTCGATAAACGGTCGTTCATCCACACCGATCATCCACACACTGGGATGACATCCATCGTTTATTTTATAGTAAATCTTAATCATATTATTTGTTAGTTCATATTCATTATTTTTTAATATATGATAATTCTCAATCGTTTTTATGGCGCATCGCTTAACAGAAATTATTGATGGTACGATTGATGCCATTCCGATTGGTGGATGATCCGCGTGAATGAACGACCGTTTATTTATATTTTTATTTTCAAAAATAATTAATTTATGTTCTTGTGGCCGAGGGAATTTAATATTAAAATTTTACACGGTTTGCGTGGATGCTCTATAAAATGGCTAGGATAGAATATGCAAATTCCGACTGTTTTTATTAGTGAGGTCGGGATCGGGATTTCGCTTCCGATCCCGGATCCCGATTTTTAAAATTCGGTATCGAGATCGGGATATCCCGATTGCAAATTTCGGGATCGGGATTATCCCGAAATCCCGAGATTTTTTTCGGAATTTTCAAAGAATTTCTTAAAAATGTAAAATTTTTTAAAAGAAAAATTCAAAAAATCGAAATAACATTATCGCATAATAAAATCATTCATTATCATTTTCTTCATCTTTTATTTTTTGCCTTATTAGACTTATTTTTCTATTCATCATATTTGCCTTTTGAAATTTTTGAAAGATTTGCCCGTTGATGTTGTACATATAATATAGAACCGGCTTTTGGCAAAAACCGGTACAGGAACTGGCCGGAACCAGGAAAACCTGAACTCGGAACCGGAACCAGATTTTTGACCGGAACCGGAAACGGTCGGAACCAAACTTTTTTAAGCCATTAAATTTTAAAAAATTTATTTTTTTTACTAAAAAACTATAGCAAATAATAATCTTTTAAAACTAAAGCAGAAAATTATGCCTTTCTTAACCAACATTTTTTCAGATTTTTATCTTGGATTTCTCAAAATAATTCGGAAATTTTTCAAAAAATTTTTTTGCAAATTTTTCTGAATATATCTTATTATTCTGATTTTGAACTCAATCAATGTTAAATATGTCCGTTCTGGGTCGTTTGGTCCAAAAGTGCAAAAATGGAAAGAATCACCAAATTATGAATCGAATAAATTTTTTATGCATATTACATAATTATTTTTTGAAAAGAAATCCCTATCAAAATTAGTGGATAGTCTAGTGGATTATAAAGGAAAATATCCAACAAAACCTATTTTAGTAATTATCAAAGTATCTTTTGGACTTTTCACTCATATTATATGCTCCTTCAAGTTACCTAATTTAAAAAGTAAAAATTTTTCAGAAAAAACTTCCATAATCCATGACTACAAATATGCAGCTTTTAACACCCTAAATGATTTTTATGATGCTTTAGAGAATAACCAAAAAATAGATGTTATATAATTGATTTTGCTAAGGCCTTTGATTCAGTGCCAATTGAACTGTTATTACAAAAAATCCATAAAATCGGTATCCGAGATAAAATATATAAATTTATCAAAAATTTTCTATCGGACAGGAAATTTAGGGTGAAAACCTATTCAGAATATACTCCTATAAAATCAGGAGTTCCCCAAGGATCTGTCCTCGGGCCACTTTTATTTTTAAACTTTATTAATGATTTGCAAATTTCGCTTCCCAAGAGCATTGACATTAAGCTTTTTGCTGATGATGTTAAATTATATAAAATTTATAAAAATGATTCCGAAAAGGAAGAACTTCATACATCTTTAATAAAATTGGAACTATGGTCAATGTCAAATGGTCTAAAAATTTCAACTGAAAAATGCTATAGTTTATATTTAGGTAAGAATAATTCAAAAACAGATTACCAGCTTTTCGGACTGAATATAAGTAAAACAGAATGTGTAAGGGATCTGGGCATCCTGATAGATTCTAAACTTGAATTCAATGAACATATTAATGACATCGCCAAAAACGCATATTTTAAAAATCATCAAATACTTAGGGTTTCAAAAACACATGATCTCAATACCCTAATATTCTTATAAGGTGTATATTAGGCCCCAATTAGAGTACACCATTGAAATCTGGAATCCATCAAAACAATTTTAATAAATAAAATTGAAAGAATTCAGATTTTTTTAAAACAGAATTACTCTTAAAAATATGGTTTAATTCCTTTATCATATGATGAATGACTCACAGTTTTTAAATTCCAAAAACTCACTGATAGAAGGGTAATTACGGATTTTAACCACTGCGCTTAAAATTATTCGAGGGTTTAGAACTCCTCTAAATTTTTCAATTTCTCTGATAGAACTTCCCGAATTTTAAGTTTTAAATGTCAAAAAGCATAATTAAAGAATCCAAAATCCGAAAAGTTTTTGGAATTTCCTCGAAACAAAATTAAGTCCTGATTGAGTTAGCAAATTATTTGTTTGTTATTTTGTCCCAATGACTTTTCCATATACATCTATATTGACTTGCATTTTACATTTGCTATTATATATTGTATTTTATTTGCACCACATAAGATTATAAAATGATACCATTGATTTATTCAATAAATAAATAAATAGATAAAGACGATTTTTCTGTCAATCATCAAAATAACAATAAAATCAAAAAATGTATATTTTGACTAACAAAATCAATCATTTGACGCATTTTTTGACGCGACTTCAAGAATTTTTATTTTCGAAAATGAAAGAACTCTCCTAAGGTAATTTTTGACGCAGAATTAAATTCATTCATCCGTTTTGACGTAATGTATCATCTTATGTCACTTTTTGACGGTGATGCTAAAATTTTTTTTGAAAAGTTCTTAAGTAGGTATAAGCCGCAATAAAATAAGATACTTAATCTTTATGCCCCCTCTAAAATATAATTGAATAGTTATTCGTTTTTGCAGCTTCACATGAGGCATTTTATGAAGATTTAAATAATTTGACGTCAGTCAAGTTACGTCAGATGACGCAATACGTCAAAATGGACGTCAGAATTGGAATCAGCGTTAAAAATTTGGGTGTTGGAAATAAAAAATTTGACCTCTGCGTCAAAAAATGGCCTCAAAACGCAGTACCTCAAAATGGAGAACCGAACTCGGATTCAGTGTCAAAAAACTACGCCAGGGATGTAAAATGCAATTTAATTTGAATTTATGGAACAATCTTTTTATGAAATTTGAATGGAATAAAGGTAACCCTGACGGGTTTTTGCGGGTTTTTTACATTTTTGGCGACGTCAACGTAAGAAACTGACGTCAGATGGACGCAATACATGAAAATGGAGTCAGATTCGGATTCAGCATCAAAAAATATGCTAGAGAAGTTTTTTTAGCGGATTTTTTTAGCGGAATAAAAAAATATTGTTGACTTCAACTTCAGAAAGTGATGTCAGATGACGCAATGCGTGAATTGGACGTCAGACTCGGATTCAGCACCCCAGATAACCCCTGTGTGCCGAAAATTAGCTCAAAATTCCATGAAATATTCAATAATTATTCGCGACCAATTGAACAATTTATATATTTTGTCCAATTTTCTTAGCATCCCCACAAATAACTATAAGTTTCCATGAAAGAAGTCAACTTTCAGGACACACACATCACACAAACACATAAGATATATGAGGAGATTGCCATATTCGGAAATGGTAAAGTGTTTACACAAGAGCAACTTCAGAAAAAGATGTCTGATCCTAACGACCGATATTACAACTCATATATAATTTAAAAGGAATTTTAATATATTTTCAATAATTCTACATCCGTACTGATGAGCAATGAAAGAAGACATTAGCACCAGGAGCAAGAAGGAGGCGAAGAAAAAACGCAATAAAATGACGACATTTTTCAGAGAGAGTTGTTCTTTGGGCAGATAGTGAATAAAGGAATGAATGAATGAATTAATTAATTAATTGAGTTTTTTTTTCATTTTCCGTTGCTTTTATAAAAAACAAAACTAAAACTATATATAAAAACTAAACCTAAAACTTTCTCCAAAAACTTTATTAAAGCTTGCTAGGCCAAAACTTCCAGCGACAAAGTATGCAGAATTTTTATACTCGATTTTCTGGTATTTTAGTTTTTTGATATTCGGCTAAAAAATTTGAAAATTTTCGAAATTATTGAAAAATGGTGTATCTCACGAAAATTTCTAACTTTTTGTTAGAATTTCAAAAATTTTAATACCAGTTTTAATTTTAATACTCTACTGTTCTCTTCTTTTTGCTTGTTCTCTCCTCAATTTTCTTTCTCTTTTATGTCTGGAATTTAAAAAAATTTAACCTTTATTTAAAAAGTTAGAAGATGATAGAATATATCAAACATATTATTCGAATTCTTAATTTTTAATGATTTTTTAAAAATTTCGTTGCATAAAAAATTCTGAACAGAAAACTTATGAATCAATAATTTTATGGTTTCCAATAAATTATGGTTTCCAATAATTTTATGGTTTCGAATAATTTAAAACTCATTTTAGGATGGTATTCATAGACTTTTATTTAATTTATTTTATTCCACAACTGCTTTATTTTAGAACCTTTTAAATTTGTTATTTTTTCGTAAAAATTATTAGCCATTTAAATGTTTTAATTCTTTACTAATGAGTTTACTAGAGTTGATTCAGATCGATTAAACGAGCCTAAATCGTAAACCAATTTTGTTGGTTACAAATCGAAATCGAAAACAGTGGTCTCAAAAACCGGTAAACCGAGGATCTAACATTTTAAACCGTATTATATTTGGCGAGTGCGACGTAGATTTTTTGATATTGTAGGTTTCTTATCTTACAGATCAATATGAACAATTTATTTTTGCATGGGATCTAAAAGTTGAGTTGATTCGATGCAATTTCTAAAAAAGAATAACAAGAAGTTCAGAAATTATTTTTCTCAGATTTGTATCCTCAAAATCAGAACATTTTTGGTAAACAATTAGGAGCATATTATCCCCAAATGCCATAAAAAAGTTAGATTGAAAGAAGCTCTATAACAATTAAATAATATTAATTATCAGATACCTTAAAGTATTATCTAAAATAATTTTAACCAAGTTAATAGTCAGTAAAAAATATTACCGCTGTATATATGTTTTTTTATCAAGGTTTAAATAAAAATAACATTAAGCCTTTTACAAATTTAAAAGATATGTAAATTGACAAAAGTCAAAAAATATTTCTAAGATTGAAATTTTGGTGCTCTCTTTCTGCTTGTATCTACGCATTATACTAAAAACCTTAATACCGCATTTCCTCTATTTGCGCCCCCCTCCCATTTGTACCCCCGGGGGGTACTAGTCAATTTTGAATTTTTATGTAAGGAAAAAAGAAAATCGAAATTCATTAAAAACGAATAAAATCAAAATTCGATAGAACAATCCATCCATAGTCGTTTTCACATTTCTTTGGTAATTTCGATATCCATTCCGTCCGAATTCGAGAGTGGTGAATTTCGACAGTGGAAATTTCGACAGTGAAGGACAATTGCTTTGACAACAGCCCATTTTTAAAGCGATTAGATATTGATATAGTCAAATACGATACGAAAAAAGGTTTTAGAAATTATTTATTGATAAATTATATTCTATTTATAAAGAAAAGTTCGAAAATTTTAATTTTTTGCAGTCTTAGAAAAAAATTATCGGAGGATTTTTGAAGATTTTTCAATTTCTTAAGAATTTTCGAAAATTTTGGTGAATTTTTCGCTTTTTGCGAAAAATAGGACCCCCGGGGGCACAAATAGAGGAAATACGGTATGTTTTATTTTAGTTTTTGAAAGCTAAACCAAAATTTCGAATTTTGTATGAAATATACCTTATTTTTAGTATAATTTTTAGCATTTAAATTAAAAACATCAAAGATAGAGCATAAAATTCTTCATAAATTTAGTTTGTATATTTTTATCTTAAAAGATGCTTTTGGTTAAAATACTTAGAACTTTTTTCCAATGACCAACATCGGTGGCTACTGGCTATACATAGTGATTAGTGATACTATAATACCAACGTGACATAGGCAGCCGTAAGATTCAATATTTACGGGCTGATAAGATTAATAGAGTTTGATGTTGATTCTAACTAGGGTGGCGGAATTCCCCGTGGGGACGGGGACTGGTGACCCTCGCGGGGACGGGGACGGGGACTAACTGTTGGGCCCGCCGAAGATTTAGTCATTTCCCACCTGACTACATAAGGCGAGTAAATTTATTATTGATTAATTTGGCCCAATACCATTGTCCCTCTTCCCAAAGGCTTTATTCTATTTATTTGCCTATGGGAAGAGAGCCAAAGGAATGGGCCAAATTAATCAATAATAAATTTGCTTTCAATACGAATGGTCAAAAGTTTATTAACATAAATCTGCTACAATAAACTGAAGAAAAAGAACGCGATTACTTTTTTCTCTCTAAAGCTAAGGTCCCAATTTTGGCCTAATTATAATCTATTGACATTTTAACTCATTTATGGATGAACTCCTAAAAAGCACATAAGATTATAGATAGTGTATCAATTAGTTTATTCATTTCTTTATATATAAAACGATGTTCGTATTTGGAATAGGTAGGAATCTCAATCAAACCAATCTATCAAAAGGTAGGTAAGAATCTCAAATAAATCCAACAAGCATTACTAAGAAAACAGAAGAAATTATTTTAATTTCCTTCCTTTTTCTTAAAACAAAAAATAATTTGTCAACTTTCATGTGAATGTTACTTAATTTCAACTTTAATTAAAGTAAAAGTGTTGTGTACTCAAGAAGATAGGAGAATAGTCTATCTCGAGAGAATATTTATTGACAACAATAGAATAGATGATGAAGCGAAGAGGAGGCACAAACAATGTGAAATGACACACTTATATTATATAGGTGGAAATGATGTGGTACAATGTGTTACAGAATGTGGTACATGTGATACAATACATGTTGGTACAGAGAGAAATGTGACATGGCACATAGGGAAACTATGATAGTGTGGTACTGAGTGGTACATGAGAAATATACACAATGAATGATGATCACATATGACAAGAATAATATTACATTGACATTGATCTCATATCCACAACATCTCCCTCTTTAATATGTGAAAATCCATTCTTAAGTCTGACGTGAAGAATAAAACCAAATCTTCCATGCCCTCCTTATCCTCTACGTTAAAAATTATAGACTGACCTAGCTTATAATCATTTCTTGGGTTGTTTTTCCCGAGGTGCAAAACTTTTATTTTGGAAGGGGAAAATTTCAAGCCTCTATCATTTGCATAAATATCCCGCTTATATATACATAAAGGTCTGCAAATTATCGGTGATATTAAGAATTAAAGACCTCTAATACTGAAGACTCTAAGCCTGTAAATTATTATTTTAATTATTAAAAATGTTTTTTGTTTGTTTGTTTTTGTCATTTATATTTTTTCACTGTCCAAATGATCACTACCCAACTGATGACTGCCCAAATGATCACTGTCCAAATGGACGGCTTTCTATTTGGCAATTGGAGTAGTGCGGTCAGGTCCAGGGAGTCGAGGCCTTCTGCCAAGCGGCGTCGTCAGTGGAATTGATCGGTGAGCAGATAGAGGTATTCCGTATCATTAATAGGGAATGGATAGTTTTTTTAAATAGGCACTAACTATATCCGTTCCCTACTCATCAATAAATGTTTATAACCTTATTGGACTTATAACAACGAGTTATAAAAGGCGACTTATAACGACTGACCTAAAAGTTATGGGGGCCTAAAGTGCAATGGACCAATAATGCAGAGGGTATGTGAATGTTAAAACCAAAATAACAAAGAATTATTAATTTTGCAAAACCATATACTATATATAAAAGATCGAATTAGATACCTATATTTTTAAGCTTCTTGAAAAATTTTTCTTAAAAATTAGCTCATATCTTTATGTAATATCAACAAATTTTGAAACCTATAAAATTATATTCATTTAATTTATAAATAAACTAAATATCCTTTGATTATTAATAATACTCGAACTGAAATCGGCCAAAAATGGAATAAAATAAAATGTAGAGCAGGGGTGTGCACGGGCCGGCCCGGAGGCGGGCCGGCCCGGGATACCTATATTTTTATGCTAATAGGAGGCTCTAAATGTTAGCTACAAAAGAGCAAAAGCGTTTCGCATTGGTCATTTGAAAAAAGTCTTCTCTTCTGTAAGATCTTTATCTGTTTATCTGTTAGATCTAAAAATCTCACAACTTTTTTTTTTAAATCGTATATAAAATTCTTTTTTAGCAACAATAAAAGATGATATTGGTTCGACAAAATAAAAAAAGTTCATGAAGATTTATGGATAAATACCAAAGTTATGAATTTTTTAAAAAGTTCAATTGATATGCGACAGAACTTAGTTTCCACCCTAAATACTTGTCCTTAAAACCTTTTTATCAGACTTGTTGGTATTTTTGACTAACAACTCTAGAAAAAGTTTTAAGGATGCACATAACGGCACCTTTAGCCGAAACGACTCAGCTCGAGTTCTATTTATTGACAAAACATTTTGCAAAATCAGTAAAGTTTTAAGCTTTAGAAGTAAATGACCTCCTGATTTTTGGTCCTTGAAAATGATTTTTAAGTACTTTATGAAACATCAATTTTTTAAATTGAATTTTGTTATTTTGAAGGCCAGGATCTGAACTACTACACATAAAAATTTGGATGCTAATCTAAGTAAAAACTCGCTTAGCCTTTCTTATAGATTGGGCCAAAATCCATGAAAAAAAACCTGCAATATTTTTTGCAAAACAAATTTCTTTCTTTATTTCCTGGTTAAGCATTTTATTAACCTATATATGTACCTATACCTTATTTTGGTGAGCACTGACAGTTTTGATCAATTAAAAAAAATAAAATTTAAAGATTGCAGACTTTCGTATCACACTTTATATTCATTATTTTCATAATATTGAAAATGACCAATTTTATCGGATAAGGAGTTTAATTCGTTAAAAAAATTTGGTGAAATTTTTGGTGCAGTATTAATTTTTTATTTAAAAAAATAGTATTATCAATAATTTATTTTCGATTTATTCTATAGTTTTCAAAAAAGTTCCATGTTTCCACAATTTATATGCTTAAAAAGGTATTACGTCTGTCACTAAAAATAATGCAATAAAAGGGCTAATCTATCGTTAGAAATATTACTATATCTTGCTTTAACTTTTAATTTTGCAATAAAAAATTTAGCCACGGTTTCTAAATAAATTCTCCCCCTTTAATTAATCAGAGATTCCCTTATGAATTGAAGATTTGAGTTTTTTCGAGAATCTCAGTCCAAGACATTTTATTGTTAGACTACTGTTTTTTTTAATAAATATAAATTATAAATAAAAAAAAAACTAAATAAATGGAAGTGATACTTAATTGAAGCAAAAAACTTAAAAACCTTTCTAGTTTCATCATCAAAAATCTTAAGGATTTCACAAGCCTTGCGCAAAAAAATGAAATCCTCATTATCAATATTTGGTAAATTGGCTGAAATTGGCTCATCATCTCGTAATTTGGCTGAAATTGGCTCATCAAATTGGCGTCATCTCGTACGACTGTGATGAGCTTATCCATAGAAAATCCATGCTCAATCAAACATTCCTCAATTAACATTGCAATATTTTCGCCTGTGTGCCTATGTTCATCAAGCGGAATTGCCGACAATACAAAGTCTTTTCGTTCAAATTTTTTATTGACCGAATGGAGAGTGATACTTAAAATTTCATTAATAATTAATTACACCTATTTTTATTGAGGACCTTAATAAAGAAGGTGTTTTGGTAGGCTGACTCCATGCATCGGTTGTAATTGAATAAAAATTTTCACCAATTTCTTCTATAATTTGCAACCGAATTTTCGAAGCCATTTTGGGGATTACTTTGGTACGAAAATAATCCTTATGATGCAACTAAATACTTTTTTTTAATTTAATTTTTATTAATATATGTATTTACATACGTTTTGTGAGGGAAAGGCTTTTTTGAATAATACCTCAACATCAGGATTTTCGAAAAAA
>LDKF01000494.1:86609-99507 GCA_001026735.1 Rotylenchulus reniformis
TTTTTGAATTTTTTCCATAGAGTAATTTTTGATGCAGAATCCAGTTCTGATGTCCATTTTGACACTCTATACCATCTAAATGCGTATTTGATGCTGACATTAAGTTTTTACAAAATTTCAAAAAAAAAATTTTTGACGTCAGCGTCAAAAAGTGACGTCAGATGACGCACTAGGTCAAAATGGACGTCAGAATCGGATTCAGCGCCTAAAATTACCCTAAGGTAGTATTTTTTTGATGATTTTACTGGAAATTTTAACCAAAAAATTTGTTGTGGGGAGGGGGGTAAAAAGGGTACCCAAACTGCATAAGTACCATAATTTTTGTCTTTTTTATCAAATAATAAATCATATATTTTTACATGAAGTTTTATTGTCATCTTTTTTCATTTGAATGCCAAATCCATAATATTTACATTTAATTAATATAAAATTCTCAAAACTTTCACCCTTTCAAGGTGGGGGTAGTCAAAAATTTGTTTTATTAAAATAAAATGATAAAAAATATTATTAATAGTATGTGGTTAAAAATTGTATAAAAATCAGTTATTGTTATGAAATGGATCGCCTTTCTCTGACCTGTTAAAAAAACACTCACCAATTGAACAGTGCTTTTCATTTTTTCTGGTTTTATGCAGCAATTCTGGTTTTTAAAAGTCCAATAAAGCACTAGGTATATTGCCAAATTTTGAATTGCCTGACCTTTAATTAAACTTAAATTTTATAATTTCAAAGTTCTAAATTTCTGTTGAATTCACTTTAATAATTTTAATTTGATGTAAAAAACTTAAAATTTCATTTTAATAAAAATATATGTTGTCACAAATATAAAAATAATTGCATAATTATATGAACTTTTAGAAACTATCAGATCAAATATCGAATGTAATGGTAGATATAACTAATTAAGAAGAATAATCATATTTATTATAACAACTTTTCTTTTCTTTTTAAATTTGATTTTTATTTTAATTTAAATAGACATGTAAACATTAATTAATTTAGAATAACAAGAAATAAAACCGAAAATATCCACCAAAATTTGATGGTTTGGTCTCAAACTAGGTAGAAATTTTTTTATTAGAGATGATTCAGGCTCGTTTTTAGTCTTGCTTAAATACCTTTTCGATATTTTTTAAAACGCAACTCAAAAATAATGCAATAAAATAATTTTAAAATAATATTATATATAACTTTAGTATAAAATAAGAAGGAAGGCGGGAAGAATTTTTTGTAATGATTATTGAATCTTTCTTATTGCTAATTGATACTAAAAGTAAGTAATATAAAATCTTATGAGATCGTATGCAGAAAATACAACGTTTCTTTTTTAAAACCTGCGCAAAATCCATGAAATTTTATAGCTTGCATATTAAGAATTTATACTTTTTAATTTCATCACAAAGCAAATGTCAAATTATATAGTCAAAAATATTTCTAACAAAGGAACATCCCTAGTTGTGAAATTGTATCAAAATATTTTTAATTTTATTTTTACTATGATTATTATTGCTCCAGAAATTATGCACAAAAATCGTGCCCATATGGCAAGTTTAAAATAATGTGAAATTAAAGCCAAAATATATGTAATACTCCTTTTTCAAAATATCATATACTTAAATAAGATGAATTTTAATGATCCTTAAAACTATATGACTTATATCAAATTTGTTTAAATATAAAAATAAAATTACTTTTTTCATTTTATGTTTGTGAAAAACCTTATTAATTTTTGAACTTCATAATAGGGTTTCAGCTATTATTGAAAAAGGAAGCAAAAAAAAGTTGAGAAAATGTAAAAATTATTAATTTTGATATTGTTCCATCACTTTTTATTATTTATTATTGGATGAAGCGTAAAAGAGATGTAATTAGTTTTATAAAAAATTATAATTTTTTATGCGTTGTGTACATCTTCATTATTAGGTTACTTCATCAAATATTTCAAGTAATTTCATTAAAGAATTCGCCGAAGGCGAGCCCAATAAGAAAAAATTTTGCATTAAAATATCAAAAATCATACACTCACCTATTGAACAGTCCTTCCTCTATTTTTGTTACATTTATATTAATATTTTATGAAACCCATTTCGCGAGGGCGGTCGCGAACTGTTCCAAGTAACACTTCGCGACCAACTATTGAATGTTCGCGAAGTGGGTAGCGTTCATTTATTTTAGGGTGTTTCATAGTAGGAGGGGCAGCTTCAATAAAGAAATTTAAGTCCAACCATGGGGTCGGACAATTCCAAAATTTGGCAACACCAAAGGTTGACTTAAATCAAACGATTTGTTGGAATTTCCATTTGAATGTGAAATTTTGATGGAACTCAAATGTGAACCCTTGAATATAATATTCTTGGATTTTAAAGTTATTTTTTGTTTCATAATTAAAAATTATTTTACAAGAAATTGACACACCCTGTTTGATCGTCCCATAACTTTTTATTACAGAAGACGAAAGATTCACGGCGTATTACCTTTTATAGGTCAACTGCTGAAGGTACTTGGGCATTTCATTGCACGATTGTGTGCCATGTGATTTTATCCATAATTCTTCAATCCATGGAATCTTCAATCCACAAAAGATGTAGGGAATTCCATGAAGTTGGTAATAAATTATTCATTCAAATGGTTTTCCCTTTTTATTTTGGTTAAAATTTTCTTTTGATTTGTGAGGGTAGTTTTTTGTCCCCAGAATTTGGATAAAATGATGTGTTCGGGGCATTGCCGCCGATTTGAATATAGCGGATTGGGATTGGCATTCTGCCATTCGATCTTTTGAACCTTCTATCATCCAAACATTTTCCATTCCCATTCCCTTATTCATTTCATTTCCATTTCTTTGTTCGCCCCGATCCCAAATAATATTGTTCTCCCACTTTTAGGTCCCCTCTTATTATTCGTATAATATTGTATCGTGCTTCGACCCAACAATAAACTATTTGGCATTAGTCTTTATTGATTGGAGATCGAACAATTGGCGACGCCCTACAAAAGGACTCTACATTCTTCAAAAAATATCACTAGCTGGTAAAGGTGCGATATTTCAAAAAAATCTTCGGGAAGCGGAAAAGCCTATTGTTGGCCGTGTGCCACAATCGAGTTTGCTGTGAGCAAACCGGGCTTAAACATCACTATTGTTCTCCCATGAGGAGATAATAGTTCGACTCGTCTCCCGGGAAAATTCTTCGGCTATAGTTCTCGTGTTGAACTATAAGCACTCATATTCAGGATTTAGCACTCGTGTTGTGCTCTATCCTTGCTTCAATCCTGCTTATTGGGTAACTCGTGTTGTTACCGCAACCCCTCGTGTTGGGGTAAGCGTTACATAGCAGAACTGACGGCATCACAGCTTCTCCAGCTCATCCATCAGCAATAAACGCAAATTTCGCAGCTGCTGACTCTCCAACAGCAAGCGGCTCCTGCTCCAAATCACCAATCCATCATTCCGGCTCTACCGGACATCTCCATCTTCGAGCCGAGCGATGAAAAATCGCGAATTTCTGAATGGTTAGAGCGCTTAAAATTTGGGCTGGACTGCGCTGCGCCGAGTGCTGATGATGCCGCCAAAGTCAAAGCTCTGATGAACAAATTGTCAGAAAACGCATTCAGTGAGTACACGAAGTTTTGTCTCCCAGCGGCGGTGACCGCCTTCAACTTCAACGAAACAATCGACAAATTGGAAAAGCTGTTTGCCAAACCACAATCGATCTTCATCGATCGATATGAGTGCTTGATGGCCAGCCGCGGGGAGGGCAAGGACTTCCGTCAATTCATCAACCGACACAAACGCCTTTTGGCTGATTTCCAGTTTCAGAAGCTCAAGGAAGAACAATTCAAAGGATTGATGCTTCTTACCGAGCTCAAATCGTCACGTGATGCTGCACTCCGACAAAGGATCCTGACAAAGCTCACCGCGGATGGCGACACAGTCAAATATGATGAAATCGTGGATGATTGCATCAATTACATGACAACCATCACCGAGGCAAAAGTGATCGAGACTTCAGCCGGGAAAGCGGTGAATGCCATGAACAGGAAGCCTAAAGGGCAAATTCAGCAAAGGGAAAATAAGTCGAATATGCAGAACAAAACCCCTCCAACTCGAAAATGCTGGCGTTGTGGAGGAAATCACCCACCCGCCGAATTCAGGCACAAAACATCGAAGTGCAACAAATGCAACCACCTTGGACATCTGCAGTCCAAATGTGATGATGTCCAGGAGTGGAGGAGGAAAAATGGCATGTCAGGAGACCGAAAGAACGTTGGCAATTTGGTCATTGAGACGGCACTGAAAGCACTCAACTCGACATCCCTGCGGAAAATCAAGGTCCGGATCAACAGCAAGCCGGTGAATTTTGTACTCGACAGTGGAGCCGAAGCCAACATCATCGAAGAGGGGACTACGACAAAATCGCCTGTCCACAAATCCAGAAGTGCACCGAAAAGGGCACATTGTTCGATGTCTTCATCGGAAAAAGGTCAGGCACATTCGAGTTCAACGGGTGGATCCCGACTTTTATGTGGCCAAGAAGGGAGCATTGAACTTGTTGAGCATCCAAACAATGGACGCATTCGGCTTGTGGGATGACATGAAACGGAAAATCAATGAGCAAATCTTGAACTTGTGCAGAACCGAGGATGCTGAAAAAGTAAAAAGGGTAGAAATCCCGAGGCACCCGGTTAAGGGGGAGATCCAAGATCATATCAAGACCCTCCAGTTACAATTTCCGGAATTTTTAAAAACAGAATTGGGACATTGCACGAAAGTCAATGTACATTTAGCGTTGAAAGCTGATGCACAACCCGTGTACCGGAAAGCCAGGCCTGTGCCATACAACTCCAGAGAAGTTGTAAAGAGAAAGAACTGGACCGGCTGGAAATCATGGGTATCATCAAGCCGATCGAGCACACGGACTGGGCCGCATCGATTCTGATCGTGAAGAAGGCTGACGGATCCGCGTGACTGTGCATCGATTATTCAACAGGACTGAATGATGCGCTCAGCATCCGCTTCCATTGCCTGACGATATCTTTGCCACATTGAATTGAGGCAAATGTTTTCGCAGATTGACCTACGGGATGTGTATTTGCAGGTAGAGCTTAACGCAGAGTCGAAAAAGCTGTGCTCCATTGCAACCCACCGAGGGAATTTTTTTTAATTAGTCAGGAAGAAATTAAATAATAATTTTAAAAATAAATACAGGAAGGATTTGCTCAAATAACTAAATAAATAAATTCCGATCGGTTAGATCTTAATGGCAATTTTTCTTTGTGACCATATAAAGCGCTTAATTTTTAAACATCAATAGTGGTTTTTTCTTCTTAAAGCAATTCTCTATTTATATTACATAAAATAAAAATTAAGCAACTATATGTGCTAATCAATTTTAAATAAATATTTATGTTATTGGTCAATCTCTTCGTTTAGCTTTTTATTCTTCACATATATGTAATTTCAAATCTATTAATTTCACAATTGCTAATTTATGGGTAACAAACAGTGTTCTCATGATGCAACAAATTATGGTCTGATCCATGATCAGACCATAATTAACAAATCATTTTGTAAATATAAAATTGTTCAAAATTAATTTGAAATCAATTTCTTAACATGCCAAAACACCAAAATATTTGGAGGGTGTCACAAACCAGTTTTAACTAATATATCTTAAATTGAATATTTGGCCATTAATAGCGGACAATAGAAAAATGTTAATTTAATTTTTTTGGCATTTTATGGTTTCTTAATTTGTTTAAAAACGAATTAGTTAAATTTAGTTAAAAATGCTAATAAGTATTTACCTCTATCACAGGTGTGTGTAAAGCAATTATTAGATTGCTCAGCTTCTATCGGTTGATGAAGGAAGATCGTAACCCATTGATCAATTAACTAAAAGAAAAAAATTGATAAATGCTTGATAAAATATTAAAATCCAAAAAAGATGTAAAGGGCTTAAAAATGACAGTTGAATTTATAAAAATCCCCCAAACATAAATATGAATCATTGCGTTGTCGAATTTGATAAATCACCAGGGATATGGGAAAAGGGAACATAGATACCTAAATTGACGGAAGATAAGCCCAATAATAAATATGAACTAAAGATACTGAATAAAAAGTGTAAAAGTCAAAAATACAATCTGTTTACTGTTCAAAAACCTTTCAGGCCAAAAACGGAAATGTTAACCGTGGGTCCCAAAACCGGTACCCCCGATTTTAAACCGGTCGTGTCCAACTCTAATAGGGATAATAATTCCTCAATGGGAAAATTCGTCAGTGGTTACCTCTGTTCTTGAAATAACTTATACTAACTTGTAAAAACAGCGCTAAAAACTAAGGTGGCGACGGGGTCCCCGCTCCCCGCGGGGTCCCCGCGGGGACCCCGCTGGACCCCGTCCCCGTCCCCGCGATGGTCGCCAGTCCCCGTCCCCGCGGCCTTGTCCCCGCGGGGACACGGGGACAAAATGCACCCCTAAGAATGGGGAAATCGGCCAAAATTGATCAATAATTTTGGGAGAAATGGAAAAAAATGACGGAAAATTAAAATTTTCTAAACAAATTATTCTTAAGAAATGTTCGAAAATATAGAAAATTTTTCTCCGGCAGCCCTTATCGGGGCCGCCGACAGGACTATAGCGTAATGGGAACTCGAAATCGGCAACCCAAAGTGGGGACAAACCGACCTGCGCCAAACTGACCCCTACCCTCTCACCGGAAATAATTTTTTTCATTTTTACAAAAAATAGTCCTTAGATCTTCGTAAAAGATCCAACATTATTATAAGTTACCGATTGTTGAAATTTTTCGAAAATTTTTAAATTTTTTGATTTTAAAAATTTTTTCGAAAATTTTAAAAAATTTTTATAGACCCAAGATTTCTCGGAAAATTTTCACAGTGCCCAGATTTATCGAAAAATTTGAAAATGGCTTAATAATAAAAAACAATAATTTTTGATTAATTCAAATGAATTTTTAATGACGGAAAAAATTTTTTCGAAATTTTTTTTCAATAATTAAAAGACTTAGAAAAATTTCTTGTCCCCGCGGGGAACCCGCGGGGACCCCGAGAAAATCTGTCCCCGTCCCCGTCCCCGCGAGGGTCGCCAGTCCCCGTCCCCGCGGTGACCCGTCCCGCAGGGAATTCCGCCACCCTACTAAAAACCCATTGAGTCGAAAATTTTTTCTTAGTTCTATAATTTATGACGCGAAAGCATGCTTCATTAGATCATTATCTAATGATCTTTTTTTCTTGGGATTCTTTGCCATTTTTCTTTATAAGTAAAAATAAAAATTCGCTTCATAAATTATGAATTTAAAGCAAATCAAGTATATTATCATTTTATCTAATGTGTACATTTTGAGATGATAATTAAAAAGAATGGTCTTATAATGGATCATTCATCGTTTTCTTAAATATATTCCTTTCCCAAACATTCCCAAAAACGGCCCTCGTGCGCTTCAATCAAGTCGAGTAGAACTTCTTAAGTTATTTGGATACGATTAGGTATGCATTCGAGGATATCCCGTGCCGCTTTTAGAGGCATTTAAGGCAATGTTGAAAATAGAAGAAGGTTTGGAGTAAAAGCGAATTTAGAGACTTAAGAACAATTTTTTAAAAAATTTTCACTGCCCATAAAAATGTAATAATTTAGTTAAAATAAAATTCCGATTTACAGTCTTCACAAAATTTAATATAAAAAAGAACATTTATTAACATCTAATGTAAGAAAAAGGTGATTAGAAATTCGTCGGATCGGGTCGAAAGTGTCGTACAACCGTTTTTATTAATTCTTTAATTTTTATTAAACTACCTTTAAAATAATATCAAATCTTTCAAGATATGCAATAGCACTGTTTTAAACTATTAATTAAATTTATCCGTCAATTGATGCAGGAATTTTAATTACAATTCTATAGCAGAAAAGGAACCCATAAGAATAATTCTTTACGCTCACTTCGCGCTCAAATTTTGCCTTCAAAATTCGGTCCATGGCAATTTTCATCGCCAAACTGGCCATAATGACTACACCAAGTTCACTGTAGTTCAGATGAGCATACACCATATTTATGGACACGCCTTTGTTGTTGAGATTGTAAGGCCAAACGTCCATCTGATATACCATTTTGTGTTGGCTGTGATCTGAAATACTTAAAAACAGATTTTTGGCATTAATCTCCAATAATTTTAATCTTTTTGCAACTTTAAAGGAGAGTTTGGGGTTTTCATGCAATAAGCAATATCTCAAAAAATATGACGCTTATGTTTGGTGACTATTGCCGGTTTGGATTCCCGATGTTTTGTAAAAAGTTATGGATAAGGATCACCGCCCTTTTTTGGCGTTATGGATGGTGCTGGGTCGTTACAAAAAAAGATGCAATAATTCTTTTTTTTTGTGTATCAACATTGTGGATCATCGCCTTTTTTGTCGGTGGCACAATGGCATTAAAAAATATTTTGTTATAAAAACTATATAATATTTTATAAATATATTTTATAAATAATCTAAACAAAGTTTTAAATTAAAATATGGCACTTACAAACTATTACAAATTATGGATACTGACTAAATAACGGAGCGAGTAAAGTAAATATTCAGAAGGGTCTTTTTAATGATAGCATTGAGCACTATTGAGAAATCCTCTGAAAATTAAAAACCCATAGAAATAATTATAAGTTAATTTTAAATTTGTATAACAATGAATGTTATCTATCAAATTATTCTCAATTTCTTTTCAAAAAAAAACATTAACTTTTTTATCTAAACATTTTTGATGTACAAGCAAAATATTTTTGTTTGCAGTTTGGTCCCAAATGTATAGCACCGATTTAAGATAAAAAAAATGCATAATCTAAATTTAAATTCTCTTATAAATCCAATAATTTTTAACAAAATTGGAGTGAAGACATACACTGACAGAGACAGTTTAACCGATAGTCCCCCATTTTTCTCTCGTCAAATGCACTCCATCTAGAATGAGTTCCCCGCATTTTACTCTTTGTATATAAAATCTTTGTATATATGTTTGGAGTCAGCCGGCGGTACCTAATTTTTTGAACATTTCAATGTATCGAAATTAGTGAAAATTTTAAATTTACCCATAAAACAAAATATCCATTTTCAGATTCATTAATTTGGGAGCAGAAGTTTCCACCAGCAAAGGCAAATTGTGCAGGAAACTTTTTTTCGTCTTTGTCAGACCAAAAATATAAAAGACAAAGTTGTGTGGAATACGCAACTTTATCATCGAAATCGGCCAAAATTGATCATCATTTTTAGGAGATTGGGGAAAATGACTGAAAAATAAATAAATTTTCTATACAAATTTTTCATAAGAAATGTTCGAAAAAAATTGAAAATTTTTCTTCGGTGGCCCTATCGAGGCCGCCGAAATAGTGTAGTACTCAGGAACTCGAAAAATTTATATTCCCACAATTGAGTTTTGGCCCTCATATTTGAGTTCTCATTGTTATAGGATTATTAGAGTCCCAGTCCCCCAACTCCCCAAAAAATAAAATTTTTTAAGAGGGTCGAAGGAGGAAAAGAAGAAAAAATCGAAAATTTTACTTAAGAAATTGACCTAAATTTATCCAAAAATGGATAAATTTAATTTTTTGCTTAATTTTTAGATAAAAATGAAAAATACACCCTTAAGAACTCCCTAAAAATGAACCGTGCTGAGTCGTTAGTAAAAAAGGGCCAATGTGGGCGAAAGTAAAAAAGGGCCAATGTGGGCAAAAGTAAAAAATAGTGCAAATACTTTGAATTAATTGTACTCAAAAATTATAAAAATTAAAATATATTTTCGAAAAGCCAGAACTAAAGAATTATTTAATTTTAAGTATTTTAAAAATAATAAATATAGGGATGGGACTCTTCAGTACGGTGTCCCTTTATTTATTTTTTTAACACTATCTCCCCAGAGTCGAAAGATGATAAGCGATCTGACTAACCTTTTAAATTAAAATTTTATTTAAAAAAATTCAAGCAGTAAATTAACCCACTCTCTCCCTCCCCGAAACCCTAATCCCTAAACGCGGCCTTTTAACCCGAAATTCAACCCCAGTTTTTCGGTATACCCGACAAGAAGCTCGTCCCGTCTTAAATAATCCAAAAAGAAAATAAAAATTATCAAAAAATCCGTCATTTAACACCAATTTATCTAACTTTAAATATCATAGAATAAAGTCGCAAATTATACAGTTTTAAAAAATGATCCAAAAATTGATGTCGCAAAGCACATGAAAAATTTCAGGGCATAACAATCATGCTTATGATATAAACATGCGCAAAATTTCTCGTCACACATTGTTCTTTTCATAAAACTGTTCTGATAACATTGTCATGTTTTAGGCAACATCATCAACTAAATGCATTTTAAAATTATTCTTAAAGTTTTTTCTTACTATGATTAAATCCACAGCTCCAAGAAAAAGGAAGTAATAGACAGGAATCAATTACACTTACTCCACAAAAGCTACCACAATATGCTTTTACAACTTAAAAAAATTATTTAAAATTTCCAATAAAGAATGAATCATATTTTAATCTTCTTGGGTTCCTTGATCACTTCATAATGGTCTGCCCTGTAATACAAAAAGATTGATTTTTTTCTTGTTGTAAATTCAATAGCTAAATATATAAAAAAATTTGGTCAATATATTAATTTTACCGAGTGTTCGAGAATGGGTGTGTAGAACTGCCAGCGATATACATTCTCACGTAATTTTTCGCACAATCACGTTGATCTTAAACATCATCGCCGTGCCGCCATATCGAGGTTGTTAGCCCAACGTTCTCTGTCATCTGGGCCACTTGCAGGAGTGACAGCCTTCTAAATGCACTTGCCACGTCCACCCTTACCACCGCGTCCGCCTTTGCCACCGCGTCTTGCCTCGACTCCGACCTCATCACCGCCGCCACTTTCCGCTTCATCATTGCATGCGTCTTCGGCATTGCAAAGCCTGCATTCCCAATGTTTCCCATTCGTTTCGCATTCTTCTTTGTCTTCATTCTTCAGTGAATTGTCACAGGCAAATGCTTCTTCACATTTCTCGACCACTTCTGAAAAAGCTCATGATTTTAACTCTTCGTTCCTCCCGTCCCTAGATGTCCAGAAATAAAAGGATTTTTTTGATGCGCTTTAATGGAATGATCTTTTATCTGAATTCCTATATTCCCACTCTTAAGTAATACGTGCTTTTACTTAGTTTAACTGAGTTTACTTGTTCAACCCTAATAAGCATTTACCTCCATCGCAGGTGTATGTGAAGCACCACTTTTTAGACGGATCAGCTTCGAACTGATGATAAAAATGACCATGATTTTGATCAGTTAACTAAAGAAGAGAACTAGAAAAATGAATAATTAAACTGTTAAAAATTTAAAAAAAGAGTAGCATAGGATCTAAAAATGGTGGATTGGTGATTTAGGAAGAGATTTAGAATTTGTAAAAATCGCCAAAAACATCAATATGGAATCATTGCATTGTCAGAAACTGATAAATCACCAGGAATCTGGAAAAAGAGAACATAATTTGGCGGATGACGAAGGAAAAAGAAAACAAGAACTAGAAATACCAAAGCAAAAAAAACAACTAAAAAGCAGCTAAAAGGATTGTTTATAATTGGATTATGTATTCCTAGGAGGATATAATTTATACTGAAAGGTCTGAAAATTGCGCCTGAAAAATGCCAAGTTTTGCACATAGGTTAAAAAAACCAACAGTCTGTTTATTATCTTAATAATTCTAAAATAATTACAGTCCAAAAAGATTCGGTTAGAGAATTCGCTGTTTATTTCACTACGGACCTTAAATGGAAAAGTTATATTGAACAAATTGTCAGTAAAGCAAACAAAACATTAATAACCATATTAAGAAGTATTAAATCCAACAAATACAACATTCTTATTCATCCTTATAAAGGTGCTATATCATTTTTTGAAAAGGTGCAAAATACAGATAGGACAGATGGGCCATGCTAATAATTAAATACCACTAAAAGATTAAAAATGACAAAAAAGCGAATAAAAATAATTTAGTTATTAAAAAATAAAAAAAATTCAAAATTTTATTCTAAAAAAATAATTTCATAGGTCCGAGACCACCAGAGATAACTCTCTCAAGACCATCGATAAAATGCGTTTTTTTTGGTCCAATTTTAAGTATGCTTATAAGACTTCTGATTTTTAAAAATAAAAATTTACAATCTCCTTGAGATTCCAAAAACATTAATTTTGGCATATAATTCAAATTTATTGACTGCCTCAGATTAAATTCAGGGATTTAAAATAAAAAGTCGTCGAAAAAATAAAAATACTATTTAGTCATTTTGAACTAGCGACCCCCGCGCCGCTTCGCGGCGCCAAGCGCCCTATTTTCTTTTCTTCCCTTTCATTTTTTGCTCTCTCCCTCTTCTTTCTGTCATTCCCCTTTCTCTCTCTCTCTTCTGCCTCTCTGTTTTATTGGAACAATTTATGGAAGGATGAGCAAATCCCAATTTTTGGGTTACGGTTTAGCGTTTCCAGGGTTACGGTAGATCAACCGTAGTACGACATTTGCAGACCCGACAGTTCGAAATATCCCCTAAAAACCCTATTTTTCGGCATTTCAGGAAAAATTCGAACTTTTTGGCCAAATTTCGAAAAAAAATATCAGCAGATAAAGAATAAAATTCTGCACAATTTTACCTTTTATACTTTTGGTCTAACGGTTCTAACAAAAAAGTTTTCTGGGACTGATATGTTATTTTTGTACTTTAGGCTGAAACGCCCATTTTGCACTTTAGGCTGAAATGACTCAGCAAAAAGCAAGGCAATACCTTAAAAGCGGCAAAAGAGTCTCCCCCCCCCTGTTAGACAAAATGAAAAATTGTAAGCTTTATAATAATTTTTAATA
>LDKF01000495.1:19592-36677 GCA_001026735.1 Rotylenchulus reniformis
ATTAACTTTCACTTTTGAAAAATACTTCCAAATTTTAGAAACCATTACTTAATAATTCTAAATCAATTATAATATAGATAGATGAAATTTAAAAAATAAACAATGGATGCATAATTTTTTGTACAGAAACTTCATCCAAGAAATATAATATACATTTTGCCAAGAATAAAACAAAATTCAAACTCTTAATAGATGGTCATTTTTCTATTGAGGCGGGAGAAATTTGGTCATTTTTTCTCAAATTATCCATTCTTAGGGGTGCTTATTTAAACCGGAAAACCGGCGGTTTTGGTCCCCCGGTTTCCGGTTTCACCGGTTTTCGGACCCCCGGTTTCCGGTTCCGGTTTTTGGGCCAAAAAACCCGGTTACCGGTTCCGGTTAACCGGAACCGGAACCGGTAGTGAACAACCCTAACCTCCACCACAGCCTGTTCTGGCCAACCTTTTGCCGGGGTATAGGCTGGTGGTGCGGGATATGGACGTGGTGAGCTGGTGAGTCGTTTCGGCGAAAACCGCCAAAATAGAATTACTTTCCCTTAAAACTTTTTTGTTAGACTTGTTAGACAAAAAGTATAAAAGGCAAAGTTGTGCAGAATTTCATGCTGATTCGAATGATATAAAAATTTTTCCGAAATTCGAACAAAAATTTCGAAATTTTCCCGAATTACTGAAAAATACGGTTTTTAGGGGATATTTCGAACTTTTTGTTCGAATTTCGGAAAATTAAAAATACCATTCGAATCAGCATAATATTCTGAACAATTTTGCCTTTTATACTTTTTGTCTAACAAATCTAATAAAAAAGTTTTAAGGGAAAGTAATTCAATTTTGGCGGTTTTCGCCGAAACGACATAGCACCGATATGGACATGGTAACGGCCGCTACTTGTTGCCGTAAAGTGAAAAATTTTATTTATTAAATTATTAAATAACATTATTAAATTCATAAATAAAGAATAAATTTTTAAATTTTTTAATATATTGATGATGTTTACTGAACCTACACGGTAATAAATAAATTAATAAATATTAAGTAAATTTTTTAAAAATAATGTTCATTCGTAACGGAAAGTCAACTACGCTTTGGAAATTTCATTAATTTAATATAAGCGATTCTAATATCTTATATTAGAAAAAGAAGAATCGAAATCATTGGGAAAATTAACGGTTAGTATTTTACTTATTTTAATTTGTAATTTTATGAATATTTTGAAAAGAAGATACAAAAGATCAGCTAAGCCATTATAAGATGGGAGATATATATTTATTGGCACAATTAAAAGATAAATATAAAATAAAAACTGTAAAACTGTAAACTTTAAGTTGCAAGATAAAATCAAGCTTATTTAGAGAAAAGTAATATAAAAATATTTATTTTTTTATATTATAGATATTGGTCATTTAACATACGTTATCACTTACTTTAAACATAAATTAATTGTTTCATATTACCTGATAAATATAATTATTTATTTGTAAATAATTTTATAATTATTTTATTTATTCTCAAATTGGAAACCAATAAAAAATCCATTTAACAAACCATTTCGATAGGTATTTTGTGAAAATGAAATTAGATAATTATTAAAATTAAAATGAATTAAATAGAACATATAGTTGCAAACAACAATATTTCATAAATCAATAAAATTTATTTAATCTATCAATATATATTTTTTTATATGTTTAGTTGAATATGATTAATACAATAAATGGATAATAATTATTAAAAATAATTTTGTGAATTTTTTTTATTTTAAAAAGATAAAAAATAATAAAACAGATTAAAAATCTCGGGATATAGTTAATATTTAGAAAAATAATGAAGTGAAAAATGTAAAAGTTGTGGTAGAAAAAAAGATATATGATTAATCATCATGGCAGAAATATGATTAATCATCATGGCAGTTTAGGAAAAATCGCTGCAAAAACATAAGATGCAATGCGATATGAAAAGCTGTTGATATTAATAAATCAGAACAAAGATTGTTAGTGGATGATATTATTACTTTAGAAAAAAAATGAATTTTTAATATTTAAAAAATAATAAAATAAATAAACTTATTTAAAGATGTAAAAATTATTTATGATTAAAATTATTTATATTCCGATAAAATAAGATATAATTATTTTAGATAAAAGGTTCATTGAAATTTAAAATTTTATTAATCGATGAAAAAATAATTCATTCTCAATAAAAAGTAGAAAAATAAAAATAAAAATTTTTATTGATTTATAATCTTCAACAAAAATGAAAAACTTGTTAATAAAGATAACAACAATTAAATAAGCAATTAATCATAAATTAATTACCTAACAAGTAAGTGAGTTGTAAAGCAGATTGGCTTTTAAAAATAAAATATTAATACAACCTTTTTTAGGCATTGATAAACCACCAGTAGAGGAAGAAGAGTGGGAAGGCTTTACATTCCCTCCAGGGGCTAATTCAAATTGTGCTCGATACTCGACAAAACACTCGACAAACGGAAATTTGTCGTGTATCGAGTAAATCCAATTCAAATTAGCTATGTCGAGTATCGAGTATCGACTGTCTAGTAGGATATCCACCAATTCAAATTGCAATTTTCATTACTTGACACTCGACAGATAAAAATATCGAGTGGACAAATTTTTCTTCTTCTTTTTCCACACTCTCTCTTTTTCTGCTCCTCCCTCTTGGCGCACTTTTTGAATGATGAAACCAGTGGCCTTTTAGACAAACAATAAAATGGTTTTAAATTCAAAAATGTACAAAAAAAAAAGGATGGAAATAGATTGAATTGAAGATGGAATTCCTTAGAAAATTTTTCGTAGGACCTCATATTTTCTTAATTGGAAAATTTTTTCCAATTTTTAAAAAATTATTCGAAAAAATATATCAGATCCATATCTTTCGCTTCCACAACGGATCGACGCATGGGAGTCCTGTCAATTGATGAATGTCAATTTTAAATTATGCTAAGTATTGTGAATAATATCGGTAGAAAACACTATATTATCAACAGTCAACCAATATAAACCTTAAATATAAATAAAGAATAAGAATAAATACAAAGTAGAGGAAAAAGTAAAATATTTTTAAATTAAATTAATCATATTCAAAAAATAAAAACAAACATATTAACAGAAAGCTAATATAAAAATTATTTTTTATAGCATATATGAAAAGAAAATCTTAAAAATTTTCATTTTTTAAGAAATAATTATCAAAATTTTATTAAATAAATTAAACATATTCGGAAAATAACATCAAATAATAAAGTTAAATAAAATTAAGCGAATTTTAATTCAATTAAAAAAGTAACAATATTTTTTTATAATTTTCTTTTGAAAAAAATGAGAGAATTAATTTCAATAATATTTATTTTGAAAAGCTATTTTTGAAATATTAAGATTTATTTAAAATAAAAATATGTTAATTCGAAAAAAATAATATATTTTCGAAAAAAAAAATTAAAAGCAAAATGGATTTGAATCTACTAAAGAAAAATAAATCATTAAAATTCTATTTTAATGAATCTTCAATTTATCTTCAAGAAAGATAACAAAAGTTTCTATTTTTGTTTCAAAAACTAAAAGAATTTATAATTTACAAATAAATATTTACTAATATTAAATACAACTAAATCTAATAAAAAAACATCTTAGAAAAAAATTTTAGTTTAAAAGGATTTAATTTTCGTAAATAACAAATAAATATAAAAAAATACTTTTGAGAACTCGCATTTATTAAATGATTTGATTTTTTTAAATAAAAAAATAATTAAAGAAATAAAATACTATAAAATAAGTAATAAATAATAAATAAAAAAATACATTAATTTGATGAAATACTAATGAAATAAAATTAATAAAAAAACATAAATGAAAATACAAAATTTTATCAACTCTGGTGGGAAATACCCGGGAGGGATAAACTTGAATTGGAAGACGACATCATTTTATCAATTTTATGAATATTAATTAATTTAAGAAGAATTTTTTAAAATAAGAATAAAATATATAATGAAAATTTTAGGTAGTCATTCTAAATGAAAATAAAAAATTTTAATAAAATAATATTGGAAAAAATATTGACAATAAATTAGATTTTACATTGAAAATTTTATAATTATACTTGCACTTCAAGTTAATTAAAAACACATTTGACAATAGAATAATAAAAACAATAAACAACTTTTCAAATAAGAATATATAATCATTTGATATATATAGAAATACTCTAAAATAAACACAAGATAATTTATTTAAGAAAACTTTAATTTAATTTAAGAAAAGTAATTTTTATTCAATTCTATAATTAGATAATTTTTTATTTATTTTTTAATTTTTTTAAGAAAACTTTAATTTAATTTATTCAAATCTAATAATTAGATTTATTTAAATTTATAGAATCATCTATTTTTAGGATATTATTATATTGATATGTGTGTACCCAGACCTATTTGCCCCGCCTATTAATCGGATCCTGTAACAATTTCAGAGCATTTAATTGCTCGCCATTCCTTATTCATGTTAGACCCACCCAGTTAAAAATTTTGAATTGAATGAATGTAAAATAATAAATAAATTCCAAAGAATTTCGATAGATGTTTTAAATTTTGAATATTATGATTTAAATTGACAGAAAGATAAAAAGTTCATCATAAAAATTAAATCTAAAAATAGTGGAAGATTTATTATCAAGAAAAAGGTAATAATCTGAAAGAAAGCCAATAAATATATACGTAATCTTCTCATTTTATGTTTTGATTAATTTAATTTGTATTAATTTTAAAGAAAGAAAGAACTATATGAGTACCACAAATTCTGACCATGTACTAATTAGAAGAGAGTAAATATATATTAATAAATATATTATATAAATAATAAATAAAAATATATAAAAATAAATATGGAATAAAATAATAAAATAAATTTTAGAATATAGATTTAGCCAATGTATTTGACATCAAATTTTTTGATATGCATGATTTTTTTGAGAATTTTAATTTTTTGAATTTTGAAAATTTATGCTAATTTTCTGAATTCGTACATGTTCTCCGGCCAAACCTAAACCACCAATCACCTTTTGTAAATAAAAATGATGAATATTTTTTTGAGAACGATAAATAAAAAATTAAAAATATTTTCTCCAATGAATTTGACAAATTGTATAATAAATAATATAGGATAAAAGTAACTTTTTTATTAACTAATTTAAATCTAACAAGTTAATATATATTTATTTTTACATTTAATTAATATTTAAAGAACGGTATTTTTGAAAAAGTTAATTTTTTATCATAATTAATAATCCTGTAAAAATTCATCGATATTTATTCTGAACAGAAATTGGAAGAAGCAGATCACATAGCAATTGCGAAAGTCCCTCCCAGATACAAACCCATAAAAATCAGCAAAATATTTTTTTTTAATTTCGAAGTATTAGAAGAATCAACTGAACACCAATCAGCAGATTATCGATTGCCGATCCTGATCAGCAACGAATACGGCAACTCCATATGGTGTACCCTGGGGTCCCAAAAATCATGCGCTTGCAGCATTTTAAGTTTTTGCGGCAACAGACAGCGTTCCCACAGCAATAGGAGACGTTTCTGATACAATACCATCTACGTCCCAACCATGTGTAACAACCTTAACAAAATCGGTGTTGGGACGATAAAAAAACGCCACATTTTCAGTCTGGCCTAAAACTTTTTTGTTAAACTTGTAAGACAAAAAGTATAAAAGGCAAAGTTGTGCAGAATTTTATGCTGATTCGAATGGTATTTTTATTTTTACGAAATTCGGCCAAAAAAATTCGAAATATCCCCTAAAAACCGTATTTTATGATATCTCGTGAAAATTTCAAACTTTTGGTCGAATTTCGAAAAATTAAAAATACTATTTTAATCAGCATAAAATTCTGAATAATTCTGCCTTTTATACTTTTTATCTAACAGTCTAACAAAAAATTTTCGGCCAGTCGATTTTTTTACACCCCATTTAGTGGTTTTTAGTGGTAACGAGATAGCACCAACAAAATCATCAGTCAATACTTTAATAGTTTAGGCTAATTTATTTTTAATTCTGGACGAAAATAATAACAATAATTAGCGTAGAAAATTCACAAAAAATTACCCTGAGCAGATACGAAATTGTTATTCACCGAAATAGCAAAAAACATGGCGAAACAAAGCAACAGAACAATGTATGAAGAAGACGCCTGAACAAAGTGATTAAAAATAATAATTTCTATTAATTCACCATTTTAGATAGAAGTTATAAGTCCGAATATGGCCAACAAATTTTTATAAAAAAATTGAAAAAATCATCAAGCTTATTCTACTATAATGAATGAAAGAAAATATTCACGGTAGGGAGTGGAATTTGAGAGGACGGATAACATCGAGAAATAGTGACTTAATATAACGGATCAAGATCCGAGAATAGTGACAATAATTTTGTAATTTTTATTGAAAAAGAAATTAAAATAAAGCTTATAAAAGAAATTATCTTCTCCAAAATCAACAGCAATAAATTTCTGTTTTCACTCCAAAATTCTCCTTTTTATGGAGGTATACATGTAGAAGAATGTCAACGACTATTGTTTACCAATTTTTCATATGTATAAAATTTATGCATAAATTGAATTTTAATCTATTTTATTTTTTTAAATAATGTTTTTTATCCCATTATTTTATAATAAAGGAAAAAAAGAAAAATGGTTAGAAATCAAAGAAAAATGAAAAATGAAAAAAGTGAAGACAATCATCATAAAAAAAGAATAACGATGAGGCCTCAAAAAAATTTTCGGTCGAAGATTATTTAATTAGTTAAATGTATATGTAAAAAAGATAATTATAGTCTAAAAAAATAAATTCGTTTATCCTTTATTAAATAGAATATATTCATATATTAGAATTATTAATTATAAAGGAGAATAAATTTATAAAATAAAAGCTAAAATTTTGTAGTTAAATTTTTGGAATTCTACATCGTTTTTTATGTGGATTATCTTACATGAGGTTATCGAAGCCATAGAGGAGTTGTTCAAGGTAAAAATTGTATCATTACAATAAAAAAATACATTTATTAAACAAATTATTAAGTCACGTTTTGTTTATTTTTATAAAATAATGATCTTAAAAATAATAATTTTTTATGAAGAGGCCTATTTGTTAATTAAATTTAGCTTTTATTTTAAAAAGGTGAAAAATAATTTACTATATGAACTTATTTTAAAAAAAAAATTTAATATTTGAATTTTTATTAGAATCATAGAATAAATAATTACATATTTCTATTAAATTTTATTTTAAATAACTTTTAAAAAATTTAATTAATAATTTAAATTCCCGAATAAATTTTATCTTTTCGATGAAAAGTTGTATGTATAATATAGTATGCCGATGAAATCTTAATTAAAAAAAAGTCTTAATAATAGAAATGTTAAAAAGAAGCATTAGATTTTTAATTATATAGGAATTATATAGGAAGATAAATAATATCAATACAAAAAGAATTAAAATTTAATTATTATTATTATTATTAATTGATAAATATCGCTTTTATAATTATAAATATAAAATATAATTTAATCGATATTAACTTAATTAAATTTGTTATTGTTAAAACATTGATAATAAATTATTAAATATAATAAAAACTGGATATCATGCATGAAAAATAATATCAAATCATTTAAGTTAAAAAATAAATATAACATTTATATAATAAATTAATAATTTTTAGAGAAGAAAAGATGAAATCATAAAAATGCGTCATTCTTTTTGTCGTTTTTAAAATATATTTATATCTTGCTTATTTTTTTTTATTTTACTTGTAATTATATGATTATAAAATTATTACTAATATTAATTATTACAAAAAATTAACCATTTTTAAACAAATAATCGATTTCGATATTATTATCTAACTCAATTATTTATTTATTTTATTGTATTATTTTAATAATCTTATAAAATATTATTTCAAAATAATAACTGGATATAAATTAATTTTTTCTTTACCAAAAAAATTTTTTATTTATTATTCCAATTAATAATCGTAGGTCTTTTTCTTTGACAATATTCTGAGTATTTATTTAACCAAAACTTCTGAATTATTTATTTTTTTACATATAATAATTATATTTAGCTAGGCATAAAGATTACAAATAATTATATGAAGAGGAAAGGGAGATGACAATCCTATTTGAAAAATAAAATAGCAACAAGCTCACAGATTATAGAATCTTCAGATCATACTGATTCATCGCCTTCGGACTTGTTCACGCTTTTATTCGGTTTTATTTCTGTCGGGTATCAATTGTCGTATTTTTGTTGGGTTTGTTCCGCATTTTTTATCAAATTCGCATAGATTTGTTCATAGGAATTGGCCAAAACATTTGGCGAAGTTCTGTCCACCGGCATAGATTTGTTCATAGGAATTGGCCAAAACATTTGGCGAAGTTCTGTCCACCGGCACAATGCCAACAATGTTGCGCCAACATTTTGCGGCCATCGCAATGTCCTTCGGTTCAACGACAACCGGAGCATAAGGGAACAGCTAAAATTCAGAGACAATATTAAATATATCTATTAATCACCTATAAAATTTTTAAATCACTTTATATAATTATCTTCGTATCAAAAGATAGATCTACATAGAAAAAACTATGAAACTAATGAAATATAATATGTTTTTAAATGTAATTTATTGAATTGCTAGATTGAATGGCATTTTTGAACTTACTTTTCTGAAAAAAAATTTATTTTACTGTTCTTGTAATTAAAATAAATTTCAAATACGAATTGTTCAGCCATGAATTCATATCTAAATCGGGTTGGATTTACCTTCGCCATTTGGCAAATCTCTTCCAAAGTTACTCCGTTCGACTGTCCCCCGTAAATACTTGTTATTGTTTTGCCGATGAATTTGCCGAAATCGTCGAAATCAAAATGTTCGAACATATTATGGAAGTGCAAAATGTCGAATTGGCGGACAAGATGGCGGAAAAGGATGGAGTGCCGATAATCGGGTTGGTCCAAATTTGAATTCATGGGCTGACTAAATGGAATATATATATATAAAATAAAACATTTAATGATAGGGAATACATCTAAAATCTTGGCGATAAAATTTTATTAACCCTTCTCCGCAAAGAATATGAATGATCGACGATGTCGACTAATTAACAAATGCTATGTTATATTTTCACTCTCGCTCTAACATACCGCAACAGAGATGCATATAATCGGATGTTTTAGTTCACATCCCAAAAAATCCACAATTCCCAAAAATCCGCAATTGCGTCCATCTCTGTTGGTGTCAAAACATTACTTCGTAATAGATTATTATAAACAGAAAGTAGTTAATTCGCTTCAAAAAATCATCCGGAAAACTTTATGAATTGGTAAATTTAATTTATTCACAATAGATATGGGTATACTCACAATAAGTTTATATATAGAATTAATGGCCATAATTTGGCTACAAGTACACAAAGAAAATTGATTGATGAACAAAAAAATAGTAAATCAGATAATTGAATGTAAAAAGGGTAAGCTTTTAGTTTGATATTAGCTAATTAATTATTCAACCGTTCAAAATTTTATCTTTAAACTTTTTTGATGAGAGTATTTTGTGTATATAAAGATATGCATTTCTCTCAAAATAAAATAAAAAGAAACATACTTCACCGGAACCAACTCGGCTGAAGTGCGTGAGCCAATTGGAGCGAACAGAGACACCTTTAAAAAAAATGAAAAAAATCCTTACATATAAACCAATAAAAATGGAATTGAAAATTAAAAATATTTTATTTTCATTTTGACTTTGTGTCCTCGCTTGACCAGCTCCTCCGTCAGAACGTGAATGTTTTTCGCTCGCTATTTCCGTACCAAATCGGCTTCTTTCCTCTTCCGATGGCGGCACAATCTCAGACCACGGTGCCACCATCGCAATGCGTAAAATCTAAAAAATAAATAAAGTAATTCGGCAAAATTCATTAGTATTTGATTTCTAAAGTTAAAATCTGGAGAAAACGGTGCTATGTCGCTTCGGCGAAAAGTGCTAAAATAATAATAAACAATAAATAAAGGAATTTATGTTATGTCATTTCTTAAAAAGGCCTGATAAAAGTGCCATAAATTGGTGCAAAAAAGGAAAATCTATTTTAAGGAATCAACCAAATTGAAATTAAAAGACAAAAATAAATAATGACTAGGCCAACAGCAATATTAAATAAGAACTGAAAAAATGATGAATGAAAACCATCGAATATGGACATAAATATATAATAAGAATTTTAATGTACTTATATTATTCCTTATCGGATTAAAAATTTTCCACTCTTAAATATGCTAATTCCATGATAAATAAATATTTTTATTTTTCGGCACATTATGGCACTTTTTGCAGCACTGGAAAACATAGGTAAGAAACGAGTATAAATGAAATTGGACAATTTACTAACAAAGTTCTCTCTTTTACTAACAAGGATTTTAAAACTTATCATTGCTGAACTGATAGGAAAAATTCATCTTTAAACAATCGAAAATACGCGTATAGTTATGGCGCGAAAAAGAATTAAATATCGTAAACACTAGTAAAATCAACTACAATTAATCAATTATTTGGATCATTATCATCGATGCGATTGACATACACGAATTTATGTACATGAAAAAAATATTTTCTCAAAAATGGACTGGATCGCTGCTCCATGGCATCATGATCACTATAATGTAGACCAATTTGATAATTGACTAAATTACCATAGTGCCTATCTTGAACCTAATCATTTATTATCCATTCCTAATTGATTGCTCTGTTAATCTGATTATTATTATAATTTATATTATTTGTTGAATATATTTTTTACTTTAGGGATTTCGTCTGTTTGAGCTAATCCACCCAATCCGCCGATGATGAGGGGTGTTGTGAGCAAGGGCACAATTAATGAAGCCCTCCGATTTGAACTTGTCGATGATGATTTATTGAAGATGTATGGATAGTTTTGTGAAGGAAATTGTTGTTGTGGTTGTGAATAAATTGGAGATGGTTGGTCCACATTTGGTTGTGGGAAAAATGGAGTTGTGGGATTTGGTTGTGGAAGTATCGGAGATGGAGGATCCGGTTGTGGAGTTGCACCCTTCTTAAAGTTAAAATTTTTAAAGCAGTTTTAACCGTAGCGCGAATTTTGCGGACCATGTTATAACTCGGCTCGAATGTAACCTAGCGAAACTATTCTGATGCCAAAAAAAAATAGAGAAAAAATTAGTTACAAAATAAGCCTAAATTCATTTAAATCGGTCCACTATGAAAAAGGTATGATCTAAAATTTTTTTTTGGCCAAATGGAAAGTTTTTTGGCTATAACTTCTTTCACAGAGGACTAATTAGAACAGGCTTTGCCTTATTTTGTGGCCAATTTTTTATTCTATTTTTTGTCATCAAATTTATTTAATTTAAATTGCGATTGGACTGATAAAATAAAGTATTAGGAATGCCCCAAATATCAAGTCGGTCGGCAAAAGTCGGATAGCCATTTTAACGTATATATTTGATTAACTTTTTATTAGATTGATGAATATAATAATTTTGATTTTTATTTTCTACCCCTTGGCATTGTGCCGGTATGGTCGGATTTTTGGCGATCAACATGGCTTTGATCAACTTTCCATCTTCAGTCAGCACCGAATCAAGTCCAAGCTGATCGGGCTGGGTTCCCCGTTTGATCGGATTGCCATTTAGGGGTTCGTCCCACACGACCCAGTTAATGTATGAAATTTGATAGGCGTCCAAATAGTACCACCTGGAGTAAAATTAATTATTTATTAGTAAAATCAAATTTGTATACAAAGATTATTGAATTAAATGACTAATTTGGACCTTGTTAAATCCGTATTATGACCTGAGACATTAAGTGAACTTGTTATTAATAATATTTTCTGAAGATACTGATGAAACATAGTTTAGATATTCATCAAAATTCGAAAAGGAAAAATCAGGAAAAATCCCAAGTACAGAATCATACTGATTTAAATAAAAATAAAACGAAAAATTAAAATTAAAAATACTCAGATGTTCAGATGGCATCAATATTCTTCAAATTAAATGTATTCATTATTCGTTACAATTACAATGTAAAAAATATATAAAAAATCATTTCAATAGTAGGGTTGCACGGGACCGGGACCGGGACCGGGCCGGGATTCCCGGTCACCTCGGGACTGGAGTCCCGGTCCCGATCCCGGTTTTCAAGACCGGGACTGACCGGGACTGAAAATGCACCCCTAAGAATGGAATTTTTGGCAAAATTTTTAAAAAATTTAGTGAAAAGTTTAAGTTTCGATAGTGAAATTTCCCTAAAAATTTAAAAATTTTGCCCTAAAATGTCAATATATCACAACCAAAAATTCATTTTCGCCATTTTTCTTTAACCTACTCCAAACTCATGCTAACCATATCCAAATTCCAAACCAAAATCATGTTTATAGTAGATATCTTAAAGGAAAAATTTCACTATGACTAAAACACCCCGATAAATTAAAAAATTTAATTGGACACATTTAGTGCATTTCGCAAAAATCTTGGCCCTATTTTGGCAAGAAACAAAAAAGACCAACTTTCTTAAGAAAAGTATCCAAATTTTTAAAATTCTCAGGGCCGCTGGCACCTTTTTTTTNTTTTTATAAAAAAATAAAAAATTTACAGAAAATAATGCAAATTTTTTTGGCCTAAATTTTTTTCTTGGATTTTTTATTATATATTTTTATTTTTTTTATTTTTATTTCTAAAAATTTTGATAATTGCAAACTTTTTACAAAAATTATACAACCATTAAGGCTAAAAATTAGGCATTATTTTTTGCAAATTTGTAAGTTTTTCTGATAAATAATTGTGCTAAAAAGTTTTTGAAAATTTTTCGGAATTAAAAATTTTAATTTTTGAAAAAGGCCAGTCCCGGTCAGTCCCGATCCCGATCCCGGTTGAAAAACCTGGTCCCGGTCCCGATCCCGGTTTTGCTAGTCCCGGTCAGTCCCGGTCCCGGTTTTTGTCAAAAATCCCGATCCCGTGCAACCCTATTCAATAGTCTGTCTATATATTTTTTTATTTATTTACACTATACTAAGTTTTTAAGTGTGAATGATTTTAGGCCATTCCTTTGAAATTGCATAAATTTTAACTTTTTACTATTTTTATATGCAATTAAATTCGATTTAATGAATATTTTGGCCATTTTTGGGTTTGTCGGATGTTCATTGTGTTGTTGCCCAAACCTCCGGCAGTCCCGTACTCCGACACGAATATCGGCAACCCCTGTTGTATGGCATTTAACGCTCTCGCCAACAGCGCATCGTCGCCTCCATTGCCATTGCCAGTGGTGCTCGAATCGGCGGAATAAAAATGTAAAGTGTACCTATAAGTGGGGAGAGAGAATATGTAAAGTGAACGGCAATTGCAGAGTTTTGTTTATTCCGGATTTTTTCACGAACTTTTCACCTTATTTCTTCGGTTACCCGACACTTGCGCCCCATCCGTTATAACTCCTTTAAACCACAATCTAGAGAAACGAGTTTGATGTCAAAAAATCGAGCAAAAAATTAGCTACAAAATGAGCCTAAGCTCATTCGATTTGGTCCATTGTAAAAAAAGATATGGCCAATATACTCTGAATTTGGCCAAGATGATCTATTTTCGAAATAACTTTTTTCACAGTGGACCAATTCGAATGAACTTAGACTAATTTTGTAGCTAATTTTTTGATCGTTTTTTTGACACCAAACTCATTTCTCTAGGTTGTGTTTTAAAGCGCAAATGTCGAGACATGATTTCTTCTAGAGATGATTTTATATGGAACTCTGATTCAAAAATAGCTAATCCAACGAACTTTCTAAAAGTAATTCATCGGGAACATTCGTCCTACACTCATCAAACTAGGAAAATCATAATAATAATCTCTCTAAATCAAAATCTAAATCAAATGAAAGATCACGAACGAGTAATAAATGTTTCTTTAATATGCTAAGGCCTGTATTAAATAATAAAATTAAATTTACAAAAAATCACATGATATTTGGCAGATTGATTGGATGACGAAGTGCTTGCTCCAGCTGCATGTCATAGAACGGAGTGCCGAGGAGAATGACGGCATCAGGGGCATTTGCCCGTATGGTCTGATCATTTCAAATATTTCCGAAATAAATTCCAATCAATAATTCTCGGACTTACGCCGATCAGACTTTTGTAGTAGGGGACCATTTGTCCGACCCAATCGTTCGCGATGGGCTCATTCCAAAGTTCGTACAGAACATTCGCGGTGTTTTTGTATTTGGAGGAGATGTCACCGAAGAATTTTGTCGCTTGCGGAAGATGCATATTGGTGCTGGAGTAGAGGAAATCTGAGAAAAGAAGCATATGGTTAAGATAGATCGATCAGAAGACTAGTTAAAAAATAATAATCAAAAATTTTATTTTTAAATTAATAAAATTAATTGCATTAGGCATCTTTGGGCAAATAAATAATGATTTCCCAAATTTTTATAATTTTGAAATGGTTATCAAATATTTTACGAAAGGTATCATAATGCTATAGACTCGTGATCACAAGAATATTTCAAATAAAGTAACTTTTTAAATAAGTTAATGTGAAAATATATATATAAAAAAAACCCGAGAATTAGCTTTCAAATATAAGTTTTAAGTTTGATGGTCTTTAAGACAAGGTATCTAAGGAAGTAAATATTGAAGTTCAATTATCCCAATAAATTGTTGAATATTTCTTCTTGTTTTTTATCTAAAAATTGTAACTAATTTATTCTGGTGGGCGCCCTTATAAATGAAACAAAATACATTTTTTACATACCTACGAGCACATACATCCCGTACTTTATGGCCGCATCTACAATTGTTATGACATTCTTAGTTTGTCCCTCTGGAAAATCCAGATATCCGCCTGGATTTTCGACAATCATCGCGGCACGAATCTGATATTATGATAGAGGCATTGCTAATTAATCAAGTTTAACGGAATTATTTATTTTTATTTTCTTTTTTATTGTTTTTTAACATTTCGTAGAAATATTTTATCCACTTTAAAAGTGAAATTATCAATAGGTATTACTGTTAAAATTATTTTTTAATATTATTTTTATCTTTGACCATTTACTAATCATTTCCATATTTTATGCTTTTTCGCTCCCAATTTTCTATCTCCATCCCTGTCAGGCTGAACGAAATATCGTATTTTGAAAATTTCATTTTTTTGTTTAAGTTTCGTGATTTTCGAGTTTTGGTTTCGAATTTCGAGGATAACCCTGAAAATGGGCTCAGCTGGAAAAATGCACCTCTATCTATGGGATCTTTATTCTAAAATTATTTATGAAAAATGACTAAATGTTCAAATATTAAATTTTCGATAATTATTCACTTCTCTCGAGATCATACATGCAGAATAGGCCCGATATTTACATAAATGTGTACGATTATATAAAAAAGCTTGCGAGATGAAAATTTTCCAAATTGTATGTTATCATTCAAATTTACATTTTTTCTAAGAAAAGTTATATGAAATTTTTTGAGTTCCTGGACAAAAATACGAAAATTTAGGATATTTTCTTAAAAATGGCCAAAATTTCAGTATATAAAGGGGTACACACCTACACATCAGGAAAATTTTTTGTCATTTAGAAAATTTCTTACATATTAGAAGATGCCGGCGGAGCCGAAGAGCCGAAGAAAAGTTGGAATTTTATAAGTAAATTTTGTTTCAAAAAATTTCTAGTTTATTTTTTCGAATAACATCCGAGATTTGCCCAGTCTTGGTCCCTCTGCGTTTTGCTCAGTTTGATTATCTTTTTCTTACCCATACATTTATTTTATAAATCTTTACATTTTCCCCCTCCACTTACAACTGTTGCGTGCCAATTGCATCGGAGCTGTCTGACGGTCTCGGGCTGCCAATAGTTCACCCTGCTCCACACATTTCCGGCCAGAGACATTCCGCGCAATTGCACCGATGTCCCAGTGTGCGCTTGCACCAAATGGCCCCTTTCGTCAACGGCCAATTGGCCAAATTGGAGGGGCCAACGATCATCCGAAAAGGCCAGTTGACGACGAGGATTTTGTGCCAATGAGTGTTTGGCATCGGAGTCATCCGACAGTGGGGAAATCTGTGAAAAATAGTTTTTTTGTAAGATTTTTATATAATTTAAATTTTTTCATCCTTATAAATTTTTTCACATTCTTTTAAAAAATTAATACTCTCCATGCAAGAAACTGGAACGATGAATAAACCTTCAATAATTTATTTGAGAAGCAAATAGGTCGAAAATTTTAATTTTCTACTCTTATTAGTATAGTTTCTTAACCAAATAAAAAAATGATATTAAAAGATGCTATGACGCTAAAAAAGTGCCAAATGCAAAGGCTTGGCTGAAAACTTGTTAGAATTGCCAAAAAGTATAAAAAGATATTGTGCTGAATTTTATGCAGTATCTTGTTTTTTTCGAAATTGGTGTTGGGTATTGGGCTAGGATTTGATTTGGTTTTAAAACGATTGTTTTTCGCGCCAATTCCCCCCATTTGAATTGTGATCCTTCCTCCCCGCGTCATATATATACCCTCCATTCATTCTTATGGGTCACTTCCCCAATTCGTAAATAATTGATATTATTCTCTTCAATAAATATTATTGACTTTAATTCTATTCTTTGGAAACTTAATTCGTGATTCGAATTTTATTTATTATTATTATTATTCATTGTTGTGGCAAATACACAACAAATTTGGCGCAGTCAGCCAAGGTTCAGAGGACTGTCGACAGAGCAATAAATTGGACATTCAACAGAGGTCTGAAAATTTGGGTTGTTTTCCCTTTCAAACAGGAAATTCGATTTCGTCGTTCATCCGAGATTTTGGTTTCAATTCATCGCGTCATTGGGACCATCTTTGCTGTTTTCACACACATTTTCTTCGGACAATCCATCGATTTCTTGCGCTGCTGTTGAGTGTCTAGGCGACATTCAACAGCTCGACAAAAAGCGCACGCTCTTGCCCCCTGTCTAGGCGACAGTGATAGCATTTGCTAGGTGCAAA
>LDKF01000495.1:45828-66563 GCA_001026735.1 Rotylenchulus reniformis
AAATGGCCTCGCCACCAAGTGGCCGCCACCAAATGGCCCGCCACCAAATGGCCTCGCCACCAAGTGGCCGCCACCAAATGGCCTCGCCACCAAGTGGCCGCCACCAAATGGCCCGCCACCAAATGGCCTCGCCACCAAGTGGCCGCCACCAAATGGCCCGCCACCAAACGGGGTGTACCGAACGCACCGAGCTACTGCTGAGTATCTGGCGGTCTTATTCTTCCCTTTTTATCTTTACCTTTTTCCGTAGTGAGTAATGAAGTCAGGAGAGGAAAAAATTTAAAACAATAATTTAATTTCATCTTCTTAAACTCTATCTTTAGTAAACTGATTTGTTTTAAATGATGGTAATTTATATATTGAACAATTTAACTTATTATTTTTATAATCGTCTTATAAAATTGATATTTTTTATTTAAATTACTAAAAAATGCTTCCTTTTTTTGTTTTCATGAATATAAATTAGATAAAATTCAATTATTACTAATTAAAATTATTATGGTGAATTTTTAGTGATCTTATACTTATTCAAAAACATGATTATAAGTTTTAATTGAATAAAAATCAAAAATAATTTTTTAATTTAAAAGATAATTTTTCCCTGGTTAGATGTTCATTATAGAATAGAAACAATTTGTTTTTTACAGTAATTCTATTTTTAATAATTTTTAAAATAATTTTTTTTACTAAGATAATTAGCCAAAATTTCTAATTTATATTAGTTTATATTACCTTCTCGGGCAGTTCGGACAACGACCACAGCAAGTGCAGCACTGCCATTCACACAGCCACAGTCCAATCGGCCAAGGAGCGACAACGGAGTACTGTACTGGGTCGGCCTCCCCCACCCATCAGTCCAAGTGAGAAGGAACTGCCCAGAGGCGTCCGCACCAAGCTGGCGCAACTCAGGTCGGGCTACTCACCACTGCTCAACAACTACATGAGGTGACTTGGCAAATCAGTCCGTGATGCTTGTCCGCTCTGCAACAGATCCCCACACAACGTTGACCACCTCTTTACCTGCCGAGCCAATCCAACAACTTTCACAACAACAGACTTATGGACAAATCCCAAAGCAGTGGCGAAATTCCTCAACCTGGAGCCCGACCCCAACCAGACATGAAGGATGTGGCTATAACAACAACAGGAGAAAGACCTGATACGAAACATCGGTTGAATTTTTCTAGATATAAACTATTCCTCAATAGTTGTGTTTTTCATTTTAATTTTGGATTTAAATTAGTTCATTGTTTCTATTTTCAATTATATATATTTCAAATAATTACAGAAGTTTATTGTTTATAAACTTCTTTAAAAAATCAATTGTTCATTTATGTTAAATAAATTAAGTCTTTTGATTTTATCCTTTTTGATCTATAATTTTAAATTTTAATATATAAATTAATATTGTTATTTTTTGTTAAATTTTTTTGATCTATTTATATTTTAAATATTTTATTATTTATTTATGAAATGTTGGTTTATTTAATAGATCTACCATCGTTACAGTTGTTGTGAATAGTTCACCCTATAGATTGCCTTATTTATTATAATTTATTTGTCCTATTATCAAAACAAATTTATACATATATTTTTAAAGTAGCTTAGAATCGAATAATATATTTAATTCTTAAAAAATAACTTTTAATTTTATTTTCATTAAATAATAATTTAAGAAATAGATATATAATGTAAATATTATTTCATCATACTAAAAATTATTAATTGATTGATTTCAAAGTTTCTCTTGGAATTTTTCTCTCTTAACCTAAAAATATAAGTATTTTATTCTTTTAATTGGAAATGACAATTTAATTTATTTTATATATATATCTAAAAATTATTTAAAATGAAATTTTTCTTTTATACTAAATATTAATGGTTTAGTTAACTATTATAATATTTCCATCTTATGTTGAAATAAGGTTCAATCATTTGTTTTAATTTTTAATATAACTCCAATGTTATAAACTTAAAAATATATTTATATTAATTCTATAATAATATTCATTTTTAACTATGAAAATATTTATTAACAACAATTCTTTATTATGTGGCTTTAAACGCTCTTTTCAAATCAATGATTAGTTCTTTGAGGCTTTTTCGAATCAGTGAATATTCATATTAAATATAATTTTATAATATTTATTTTTTAATAAATATTTCTTTTAAATTAATAAATAATATTAATTATTAAGGTTAATATATCTCTTTCTGTAGGATTTTCAATCCAAATTCTCTAAATCTCACTAGTTATACATTTATCTTTAAATAAAACTATTGATTAAATATGATAGTATTTTAATTAATCTAATTATTTTTTGTCTGGATTATCATTTTAAAGTTGTTTCCGCTATTTAAATTATTATATAGAATTAATTTATCAAATTTTGCCTTTTTATTTTAATTTAATTTATATAATTTTTTATTGAATTTTTCAAATTATTTACTTTATGCCATGATATTAAATTTACAATAATTTTCTTGATCAAAAAGATAAACTTTTACTTTTATATTTAATTTTAGCAATTTAAAAGAATTTTATAATAATTTTTTATAATTGAATTTTATCGAATTTGATTAATTATCACTTGCATTTTATTGTTTTTACTTCTTTATAAGTATCGACTATAGCTATTAATGAGTATTTATAAATGATTTTTAATAAAATAGGTATAAACAAACTCAATTTAAATTATTTTACCAAAAAATGAAAAAGCAAAAAAACAATAGCGGGGCCGGAAGTCCCACACCAAGTTAATTTGTTAGCATTATGACTGTCTTCATTATCGCCGACTTATGATCTTTACTTTTAATTTTAAACTTTATTAAAAAAATTTTATTCCAGGTTTATCGCACCCGAAGTCCTTTCCACGCGCCGGAACTTGAATTTTTTATAATTGAAATTGATTTTTTTTTGCTTTTCAATTATATTTTTATTTTACTTATTTCTTAAAACAAATAGATCCGAATTATATGTTAATCATATAACAAATGAATAATTATAAAATTTAATAACTATATATACAATTAATTCATATTAAAATAACATTTTTCAGACTTCTGAAATTGATTTTATTTTAAATAATTGCTTCATTTTTAAAATGTACATTTCCGAATTTTTTTAAAAAACATGCATACAGTTTATACTAAATTTAATTTATTTCTCGAAAAATTTAATTTTGAACTATTTTTTTGAAGAAAAATTATTTGTATTTTTAACTGAGGTTCCGATTTTGAGATATTATTTTGATAATAATCATTATTCAGTTGCATAATTCGGTATCTAAATTTTCACTATATATGAAAGATTAAACGAAAAATAAAAAGATTAAAAATTACTTTTTATTTAAAATTCCATGGGATTATTAATTAATATTATAAAATATTTTTATTAATTGTGCTTGAATCTTCAAGGATTCATAAAGTAGTTCATGATATAAGTCCATTACCGGACTTTTTGTCTAGATTTGATTAAGAATCGTTGGATTTTTCAGAAGAATTTTATAATTAATATTATAAAAAATTTAAAAATTTTTCCTGCGAACGTATTAACATAAGATGGGAAAAAGAATTAAATAAAAAATTTTTTATTATGAATCTTAAATTTTTTATTATGAAACTTAAAAAAATATTTATTTATATTCATAAAATAGTGTATTGTGTATTTTTTTTACTTTTTAGAGAAATTGCAATTTATTAATTTTATTATAAATGTTATTATTTTGTGTACATAAATATATATAAGATTTTATTTAAAGTTATTTAAATAATGAAATAAAATTTATTTTATATCATGAGAGTAAGAGTAAAATAATATTTTTATAAATTTAAAAATTAATGAAAAAATTAATAAATTATTTTAATTTATAAAAATAAATGTTCATTTATTATTAGAAATAAATAGAATTTATATAATTAAATAATTTTAAAAATAATTATAAAATTTCGAATAGAATTACTTTACATAATCATCAAATTATCATTCTTAAATAATTAAATAAATCATAAAAAAACATATTTCTATTTAATATATTTAAAAAGCAAAATCACTTCTAGACCAGACAGTGGGTAGAAGATACAGTTCTCTACCATTCCTGGACCAAAATTTTTTTAAAAGTCATGATTTTTTAATTGATTATTTTGATTGGCTATTTATATATTTTTCTGATATACCAAAGATAAAATTTTGATTAATTTTTATCTGTCTGTAGCTAATAGTTATTTTTTATTATTAATGATAAAAAATATAATTTAGTATTGATAAATTTTTACCCTAGAATAATGCATTTTGGGCTATTATTTTTTATATTGTTATTTTTTATATTATTTTTTCGAAAAACTGTGGCATAATTTCGGCGAAATATTATTTTTTCTAAATTACTTTGAAAATAAATGAATAGACCATAACAGTGTTTTATTAAAATTTAATTATAAATAAAAAAATTGATTATTCTAATATAGTTTATTTTAGTTATCAATAAATCACTTGAGAATTAATTTTAAAATTATAAAAAAATTTCGCTATTTCGCTTTAATTTTCTTCTTTGTTTATTATAATAATAATTTCTTATTATCTTCTCAATCTATTTATAAATTTAATATTAATTTATAAATTATTTTTAACAATTTTTAATACATATAATAGATGTTAAATTAATTTTATATCGGATAATAACTCAATTGCATCGTACATGGAAAGGGTAGAATTTAGACGAGAAATCATATAAGAAAGAATAAACATTAATAATATATAAATTACTAAGTAATATTGTACAATTCATGATTTAAATGAAAAATAATAATTGTTGTATTATTATAGTAAAAAATTATTTATTTAAAAATAATATTTGATTTAATATTGGCGATTTCCACTCTTTTCGTTAAAGATATTTTCTTGCTTAGCGCTAATTTTTTTATTGAATTGTTGAAATTTATAACATTAAATTTATTACTATATTTTATCAAATCATTAAAATGAAAAATTTGATCTTTTTTATTGTTGTTAAATTTTTCAATTTATTCAAATTTATTTTCATTAGATAAGATGTAATTGAAATAATTCCTCTAAAAATTTATTTTTTGAATTTTTCATAATCAGATTATTTTAATCTATATTACATATAGTTAAAGAAGGATTTCGAAGAAGTTCCCGGGCTTTAGTGACCTTTCAGCATTCTTAGCGAGGCCTTGTACTTGATAAGCTACACTGAATAAAATTATTTTTTTTATTATTTTTTTATTTTGAACACTTGTTGCCTGTTAATATATACCATAATAATAATGCATCTTTTTTAAAAAGTTAATGTATTATAATATAATGAATAATAGTTTTTTCTTTGAAAATAATTTTTTAAATAAATAAAATAACGAGTATTAATTCATTCCAAAAAATTTTATTCCCGGTTTAAAGATTTATTTTATGTTAAATTATATATTTAAACATGTTTGATAATTCTTCTCTATTATTTATTAAAATAAATTTTTAAACTTAAAAAATATTTTTATCTTCTTGAATAATTTTTCATTTTTTTATAAATTTTATTATAAGACTATTATAATTCGGAAAAATATAAAACAAGTTTAGTCCTAAAAATTTTTATAACTTGTCGAAGAACAAACATGGGATAATTAAATCGTCACTTCGGATATTTTTCTTATTTTTTAAAATAAGTTAATCTAAATAAATTATAATAATTATTTTGATTTGTTTTTATGAATTTTTGAAAATATTTTTATTTATTAAAATTACATTTTATTATAAGATAAATGATGATTAGGAAACGGATAGTTAGGCATGTAAAAATGGTAAAATAGGCACCTAAAATATACACAAAAATGACAAAATACACACGAAAATAGGCTCGAAAAATCACCAAAAAGCACTAAAATGTGCATTAAACCATATTCAAAACATAATAAAACATGTCAAAAATAATGCCAAAACAATGATTTTGACAGAAAATATCATTTAATAGATTTCATTTTCAAAAATTTGAAATTTCTTTTAAAATCCCACAATTTGAAAAAATAGGGAAAAAAAAATTATCTTCTTTTTTATAATTTATTTGATTTTTATTGGATTTTATTTCTTTTGGAAATTTAAAAGAAAATTTTATCATTTTTTGGTTAAATACTAACATTAAAACTTATTTTCATAATACCTGATTTTTTTCATAATTTTCATAATACCTAAATTGTTTTAAATAACAGCTCTAGCACGATTGACAAGTAAAACCATTTGTTACAGCATTGGTACCTTTTTTATTAAAAAAATTAATACCACTAAGATACTTCTACAGTCAAGCTCATATTTGCAACCCAGTATATAAAGAGCATGTAATTAATTTAAACATCAACTTTTAATTTTATAATCATTAAAATATCGAATATAATAATATATTTCGAGGATATTTTGCTTTTGATGGATGTTAAGTTTTGGAGTTTGATTTATTCATCACTTTTATTCATTCATAGGAGTTTTCGCTTCGAAAACTCTCTATAAAATAAATAATTAATTATTTTTATTACAATCATTTAATATATCTTTTCTTTTTAATAATCATCATTTAAATCATTTGGAAAAATATTTTAATGTATATTTATTTTTTCAAATGTAGATTTATTTTGTGTGAGCCTCAGTTTCATGATTTTTAATTGAAATTATCTATATTTCTTATTTATTAATATCAAGAGTATGTCAGATTTAAAAATAAAGACATTTTTGCAATTTATAAACCAAGAAATTTTTAGAATACAAGTATTTTATGCGTTCCATATGACACATCTCATATGCCAGCACAGAAAAGTTCTGCATACGATTTTATATTTATTTAATCATTTATATGTACATACAAATGATAAAATATTATGGAATTATTTCTTCGAATATATTATCATTTCATATATTAATTTTTTCGGATAAATCGATTTCACTCATCATTAACAGGAATTAACTTAAATTTTATGAATACTATGATTTTTTTGGATCATTTGAAAACAAATTTTGTTTAAAAATAAAAAATAATCTTTTTAAAATTCATATTCTGAACCTTTATGATTTTTTTGCATATTTATCTCAAATTAGTCAATAGAATAGATTATTTTTATTTATTATTTTAGCGGAGGCAATTATGCTACATCAAATATATTCAGAAGAGGAACACATATTAAACTTATTAGCATTCAGTAGGTGTCCTTAGTGAAAAAATTATTTTTGTTGAAAAGCAGTTTGCATTCCAACAAGGACCTTTGCATCATATTTTAAATGACGTACCATTTAAAATTCTTTTTTAAAATAGAATATTATCCACCAGCAGAAACTCCGCAGCTGGTGGTGTTTGCCAGTTCAGATCTTGAAGGAATTTAATTTTTTTCTCATTTTTCTAAAATTTTTATTTTTATTTAAGAAAATTGATATAATTAATTTTCTTTTTTAGTTTTTTATAGTGATATTACAATTTAATTATAATATATAAGTTTTCGATTAAAATTTAATTTTTTAAAATAAAATTTTGAACAAATGAAAAATTTTTTATAATCAAATTTTAGAGTTTTGGCAATTTCCAATTTCCTGGCAATTTCCATGAACTCCATTTTAAAATGATTTGGTATTTAGACAATATATTATATGAACCGATTAATGCAATAAAAGATATTATTTATATTAAAAAAACTAAATTATTAAGTGAATATAGTATATTACTTACAATTTTTTGAGATATTCTTCTAGATAATCTTATTTTTTTATTAATAATTTATTTTTTTTTGATTAAAAATAATTTTATAAATAGTAGATTCAATATTCACGTAGATAAATTTACCATATTATCATATGTTGGATATATTTACATTTATTTTTTTAATTTAGATTACATTTTACTTTTCCAATTATCATTATTTTTATTTGTTAATTAAAATTGGCTATTTATTTATTAATAATTAAAATCAAAATATCAGAGCCTAGTAAAAGAGATAATCCGAATGTTGAGTTGAATATACATATTAATTAATAATAATTCTATTTTATTATTTTAATTATTGATTACTTTTTCTTTTTTATTATTTTTTTTGCTTTTAATGTTTATATGATTATATAATTAAAAATATTATAAAAATAAATATAATTTTAAACATGTTTTCTAAGTTGGGATATAAAAATTACCATATGTAACTGTCGAAGTATCAAATAAAATGTGAACCATTTTTAAAGAAAAAAAGTTATCGAATTCATCATAACATAGCCAATATGTATATACTATGAAAAAAATTATAATCACTAAAATGATTGAATTCCCTTATTTATTTTTTTAAATAACATTATTTCAATGTATTTATGTTCATAAATTAATTTAGAAAGCCATTTACTATTATAAAATAAATTTCTTTCATATATAAATAAAAATAAAAATTATAAATTTTAAGAGAATAATTATTAAGTTAAATTTAATATACAAATTTTTAAAGAAATATTTATAAGTTTCTTAATTGTTTTAAGATTAAAACAAGCAAAAGCTTTTGCTCATAATGATTCCTTCCTAAGTTTGAATTTTACTCTAACGACTTCAATTTTTCATTATAAATTTATTTATTTAATTGCATACATTATTTGAGTTTTGCTATAATCGAATAATTTAATCGATCTTTATTTCATTATCTTCTTAGGAATGTTGAAGATGTTTGGGATGAAATCATGGTCGTTAATTGGATCATCTTTATAAAAAATGGATGTATGTAAATAAATTAATTTATTCATCAAATAATTAAATATTCTAGTATTACAAGCTCTTTAATTTATAAGCAATAATTTAATAATAATTGCTGCAAAAAATTAATATTAACAATTTTTAGCAAAATTTTATTTAAATTTTTTTCTAATATTATTTCTGTAAATAATATTTGTTGAAATGATCTATTCAATAATTATTATTAAAAAAATATTTGCTGAAATGATCTATTCAATAATTATTATTAAAAATAATATTTATTTTCAAACAATTTTTAAGGAACAATATTTAGCATTTTTGTTTACTTTCTATGCATGGATTTCATTTTGTTTTAAATTAGATATATCTTAAATATTTTGGTTATTTTCATTCTTTTGATAAAAATAATTTATTTTTGCTTATTTATCGCTTTATTAAAATAGGTATTTTCTATTTCATCTATTATATTTTCACGTTTTTCACATTTTAAATGTTATATAATTTAATTTTATATGACTGTTTATGTATTAATATTAATCAATACATTGATTTTTTAAATTATAATGAGCTGAATTATAATGATTGATGTATACATATTTTTTTTTTAAAAAGTGCTTAATCAATTGATTTAAAAACTATTTCAATACAACAATTTTCCATTTTCAAATAAGATCGTATCTGCAGGTTGATGTTGCATTGTTTCAAGGTCGAAAGTAACGATACGCCATGACTTCTTTTGCTTAAACTTAACATAGAATAAATCGAATTATTTCAAGAACCAATTTTTTTTAATATTTTAAGCAGTTTTTAAGAGTTATTTTTCAATTTTTTCTATGTTTCTTATCATGTTCATTTAATTTATTCATTTATTTGTTTTAAGTTGCTCTATTGATTTATTCGACCGATTTTTTTAACAACCGAATTTTGAGTTTATAATATATTATTGTTCTTATACACAAAATTTTCTGATATAATGAATAATTCTATTTTCAGAAATATAATTTGGAAGTGATTTTTCTTTTAGATTTTTCAAGATTTTTAATTTCAGATAATCGATTTATTTTTAAAATAAGTTCATAATAATGTCTATAGAACTTTTCATTTTATTCAATTTTAATTTTATATTCTATATGGTCCAAATAGTTTTTATAATTTATAATTTTATTTTTATTTTTTTTTACATATTTTAAAAACGATTTAAAATGAATTAATATTTTAATTTACTTTAGTATTCAAATAATTAATAAAGTCACCGTAATTTTTTGCTACAATCCCTACCTTTATAATTCGAATGGTTCTCCAAATATTTTTTTAGCAAACATTAGTCTGTCCTTAATTTTTCTTGTTTAATAATTTTTATTAATTTGTGAAGTTGAACAAATTGACTTTACAAGCTTCAGCTTTTCTCAAAATACATATTTTTTTGTGTTATTTTATTTTTATATTTATATATATAACCTCCGCGCTGATGTGATGGATACCAATCATCATTTGGGAATATTTGAGAGATGATCTTGGCTGGTCGTCTTACATACATTATATCAATAAAATTCCGCTTTACTGGTTAATAAATTTTATAAAAATTAATTGTGTTTATCATTTTATTATTATATATTATAGATTTTTCTAAGTAGATTTTTATACATATATAAGCGAGATTTATTTTATTTTTAATATCACAAATTTTCACTATAATCATTAACACTAGGACAGATATTTATTTCGGATCTTGATAAATGTATTGTACTTTTCAAATTTATTTCTTTATTTTTTACCTAAAATTTTTTTAGGTTTTATTATCAAATTAATAGTTTTAATCTTTAAATTTATAACTTTTTAATTTTTAGAATTCTTAATTTATTTTAATTTATTATAATAATTTATTTAATTAGAATTTGTTAGGTAGAGAGTTTCCCAGGTCCCCGATCTTTTCTATGATTCACCATTTCCGCTGTACTCTGATCTTTCTCATCTTTCCGTTCCCCCCACTCGATCGCCTTAAAAGGCTTTTGCTTCGCTGTTTCTTGGTCATTCATCCATCCGATCTCGAGATAAAGAGCCTTATTCTATGACTCATCGGATGGGGACCGGGGGATCGGAGGCTGGGGCCTGATCAACCCCAGAGCCCATCTCCCGGGGACCCTTGGACCCTGTACCCTTCCCGAATTCCTAATCCCCAATGGGCTACTCCCGACGGCCAAACCGGCACGCCACCGCTGGGCGACGTGTTACTGGTAGCACCGGATGGTTCGGCCTAATCAGGTTGGGAAAGCGGTCCATCGGCCTGGGCGGCCAGGATCGGGAAGGTGAGTGGGTAAGAAAGCCTGGCCAGGTAGGAAGGACTACGCTTCGGCATGAAAAAGAAAGACCCCGGGGCACTTTGCGCGCCAAATTTCCGGCAAAAAAAACCGACGAATCGCGCGCTAAATTTCCGGCAGAAAACCGATGACTCGCTCGCCAAATTTTCCGGCAAAAAGTTGACAAACCGCGCGCTAAATTTTCCGGCAAAGGACTGATGAATCGCTCGCCAAATTTCCGGCAGAAGGCCGATGAATTGCGCACCAATTTTCCGGCAAAAAAATCGCGCGCCAAATTTTCAAAAGAAGCCGAGGAATTGCGCGCTATAAGGAGCTCAAAATTCAAATAATAGAATTCCCGCGGATGCCCCCTTGCTTCGGGGATGCCCCTATTTGGGATGAATTACCCTAGGATGCCCCCTGTCTGTTGGGGATGCCCCCTATTTTTTGGGGATGTCATTTTCCGGATGTATTTTTTCCGCCGAAGCGGATGCCTACAGAAGAAAGAAAAATCATTTTTGGCTTTCTCCCTTACACTTATTTATTTTTCGCAAAAAATCAGATACATGCTTCGGCAAGAAAAAGGTCAATTTTTGCAGGCACATTCTTTACAAAGTCAATGAAAATGCGAGAGAACACGGCAAAAAAAGAAGAGATTCACAAAATCCGCACTTCAGTATTCGGCGTTTCGTTGCCAGTGTTTTGTAATTTAGTTTTTAAGTTCACTAATTTTCACGTTTTCCAATTGGGTTTTTTTTTATTTTATTTGCCCAAGTAGAATTTAAAGCGTCAAAAAGAAAAAGTTTCAGATCTATTAAGAAAATTTCTTCTCAAGGCTTCGGCATGAAAATGTTTTTTAAAGTCATACAGAAATTCCATTGAATTGGAAATTTATTTCTGGCTCTAAGATTTCATGAAAATTTCTCTTATGAATTTTTCCAGACACCCCTTCTTTGTATATCCTTTTCTGTTATATTTCTTTGTCATTTCATTGAAAGATTTGCTAGTTGAAAGTAACTTAATCCATTTCATTACTGTACTGTCCACGTGAATGAGCATAGGGGCGGCGGAAACAAAGATACAATATGAGGGGGAGGAAGAATGGATGTGTTGATGAGAAAAAGCGATAAAGGGGGCCTAAGGAATGTAAAGAAGATGTGGAATAAAGATGATGCATCATCTTTACTCTACTTTACTATTTCTATTCCACTCTCTTACCAACTCTTCCAATCCCTGTTGCGATGGGATGTCGAAAGATCATCCAACTTCCTGCCCACTTTGGAGGGGAAGGAGGGAAGGAAGGGATGAACAGCGATGTTCGACGCCACCTTTCCATTTGCCCGCCTTTTTGTTGAGTATATGGTTAGTCATTTGCATAGGTCTTCTTCTCCTTTTTAATAATTTGATGCAAATGTGGCTCTCATAAGAAAATTCACCCAATTTTCGATGACTAAACTTCCGTTTTTTTAGCAATTTTTTTTGAAAAATATAATGCCCTTTAATTCGGTTAATTCAATTGGTTGGGTTTTTTTTGCAAATTTGTTCTTTTTAGGTGTTTTCTTTTTAGAGAGGTGGCCATTTCCCTTACGTAGTTTTTTTTTTAAAATTTGTATTTTGTTTTCATTTATTTTAATTATGTGTACTATCCTTTGTTCACAAATTATCGGTATAACATATTATCCCCAAATTTAGCATTCAAAAGCGTATTTTGCTGTTATCCCTTGTGACGACAACTCCTTCAACAGTTCAGTGTGCAGCTTCGGCAGTTCAGTGAGGATCATTTTCTTAACTTTATTATTTTTGTTTTTAAGCTATAACTTGTGATTTTTTTTTTTGGATTAAAACAACAGGATTTTCGGTTCATTCAGAATTGGTCCGTACGACTTATTCAAATCAAAAAGTTTTCTTTCGAATTGCCGTTTTTTTCCTTTTCTTTAGATCAGTTGGTGACCAATAGGGCCGCGATTTGTAAGCAAATTCATTTTTCTATGAATTTAGAATAACCTAAAAAATCATGTTTTCACTGCTTTTTATAATTTAGTGAATACACATTTTTGCAAGACATTTTTTTGACATTTTTGGGCATATTTTTAGTTTTTGGGTCATTTTCCTGTAAATAAATCATTAAAATGAAAAAAAAACAACAAATCAAAATTGAGAAAATGAGCATATCTACCAGTGATAATAAGCACAAGTTAGGGTCCTTTTTATTAAAATCGGCATTTTTTTTGCTTTTGCTCCGAATCCAGACTCGGCTTCAAAAAATTTTTTGACCACCAGAAAATTGAAAACAGAGATCAGTGGATTTTTTTTACTTTTCAATTTTTTTTCTCCCTGAAATTTGAGGCCTATTGAATTTTTTTCTTTCTTTCTCCTCTTTTCTATTTATCTAATTATTTTTTTTCAGAAATCTCTAAAAATAGTTGATTTTTTTTAATTAGAGGAAATTATTATTTTTCTCTCTCAAAACTTTAAAAAAAACGTCTTGTCAAAAATAATGTAGATCTTACCCTCTTTTCTCCACCACAAAGGCACCATTTCTTTTATTTTTCTCGATTTTAATCATGGATCCTTTTATTCTAGCCAATATTATGAATGTTTTAAAGGTTCTTTTTAAGGTGACTTCATTTGTTCGACACAGTGGGTGGCTCTTCTTGGCGCTTCGGCAGATTTACGGTAAATATTTATTTATTAGTCCATTTTTTTACTAAAAATATTTATTTTTTTTACTGAGAATTTAAATTTTTTTTTATATAGAACTCGCTATATATAAAGGTCATTAGTAGGGCGCGGATAGTGAGACAAATCCTATTTTTTTCCTGACACCCAGCGGCCAAATAACCTCGAAAAATGCATTTTTCCATTTGATCAGAAACTTCTAAAATAGATTTTAATCTGCCTATTCTTAAGGTTTGAACATATTTTAAAGTAAATTTTAATGTATTTTTGACAATTCTTTTTTCTTCGTGCCTATGTTAGTGCCTTTTTTTGACATTTTTTTTGTGCCTATCTGGTAATTTTTTTTTTACGTGCCTAACTATCAGCACCATTGTCGTTAGTAGATTTTTTTATAGTAAACTGATCGTTGGTTACTTTAAACCCCAATTCTGCCTTTTTTTTTATTAATCTTAGAGTTATGAATTTGGATTTTTATTTGTGTACGATTTCATTCTGTATGTGATTGGTGAATGGTTTTTTGGGTCAGACAAGTTTTACCTATTTTTAGATGAGTTACAGTTTTCATACTTCGGTAATTATCTGAGAAACCTTTTTAATCGAAAATGGGAATAGACTAGTCTTTATTTTTAGCAGGAAACTTTTCTACGACTACTTAACTAATGGAAATTTTTTTTAAGTGACTTTTAGGCCGTTTTAAGTCCGGAAAATATGCCTTTGCAGGAAAATATGGCTTTCTATTTCTCCAGTTTTTCTTTCCTTTTTTTCTCTTTCCTTTTCTATAACAGTTTAACGAAGTATGAAAGTACGAAGTAAAGTACGAAGTATGGCTCTTCATTTTTTCCCCATTTTCTCTGGTATAATCAAGTTATGATTTTGATTTTTGATGAATTGTGGGAATTGTGTACCTGTTCGGTTTTCAGTTTTTTTTCTTCTCTCTCTTCATTTTTAGTCAATTTTTATAATACATTGGGAAATATAAAAAGCCTCTAAAACGAAAATCGATTTACAAAACACAGACAACTGAACATCGAAAAGTGTGGAATTCGGTCTTCTATAAGCCGTTGTTATTTAGTTAGAGCGAGCGGCCATACGCAGAGAAATTCTCTTTTTTTCCACCACCTTTTTTTCCCCCAGTATAATCAGCGTAAAAATCCTGAGAATTGCAAAAAAAAAATTTTTTTTTAGCTCCGCAATTTTATCCATATTGCACTAAAATATATCCTGGTCTGATTTTCTTTTTCTCTGTGCATTACTTTTACTATAGCGGAACAATAAGAATTTCGCCGAAAATTCCTTGTTCAAAAGCGTTTCTCAAGGACTATTATAGTAAATTTTAGCCGCTTTTATTTTCAGTGGCGTTTGCTAGTACATTTCCTCTGTAAACTTTTGCCTTATCATGCATATTTCTTGCTTCGGCATTCTTATGGGGTTTTTTAGGTTTTTGGAAATTTTCACATGGAGGAATCATTTTCTTCTCACTATCATTTTGTCATTTCCATGGTCAAAAAAAAATTTTTTTTTTTAAACTGAAGTGAAAAATATAAAAAGCTCGGAAACGAAAATTGAAGCGCAGAAAACAAAATATCGGAGAGTGTGGTCCTAGGACTTTGTAAGCCTACTTAGCGCAGCAGTTAGCACAGAAAGTCTCTTCTCTTTCTTTTCCCTCATACTCTTTTCTTTCTTTTTCTACTCTTTATTCTCTCATTTTCTGCTTCTTTTCGCGATTAGAACTGAAGTGACCTATCTTTTCAGTGGCGTTTACTAATGCATTTCCTCGGCCAACTTAAAAAAAAATTGTAAAATGGCATTTTTGCAGAAATTCCTTTCTAAATCACTTCAAAATTCCTGGATGTCATTTTTTTTCTCGTTTTCTGGCTTATGAGTAATTTTCATCGCCTAGGCATTTTTCTCTTAATCTGTAATTATTGCATTTCTTCTGATCATTGGTGTCTAAGTAGGTATAGAAGTCAGAAAAGTAGGTATAGAAGTCAGAAATTAGGACGAGTGGGACACCCTCCTAAGGATACGGGTTTTTTGAGCCATTTAGTGAATTCGACAATTAAGCCTTCTGACTTTAACAAGCCTGAATTCATCTCACGAAAAATGAATAGGAAATTTAGTAGAAAAATTGAATTTTACTTTTCCCTCCCCCGCTTGTGAGTTGCGAAGGTCCCTTCCTCTTTTCACCTTCCTACCCCCTGATTTGCGATGGTTCCCCCTTTACCGACCCCTTGTGCGAGCGATGGTAGGGAGGTCGACCACCCCCTATAAAATGTATGAACCCTACCTGACTGACCCCACTGCCCATGCATGGCTATTATGTAGTTAGCGCGCGACCTAGAGCACAAAAATCTCATTTTCTCTGTTCTTTTTCTCTCGTGTTTATTTTCACCATTCTATTCTCTCTCATTTTCTGCTTCTTTTCGTATTCAGAACTGTGAAAAGTCGAATTTCTTTTCATTGGCCTTTATGAATGCATTTCCTCGGCCAACTTCAGAAAAATCATACTGCAAAATGGCTCTTTGTTTTTTTATTCATTCAAATTTTTTTTGGGGTATCATTTCTCTCATTTTTCTTTCCTGTTTGTCTTATGAGTCATTTTTGCTTAGGCAGATTCTTGTTTTCGGTTTTTTTCTCTACACTTTAAGATAAGATCATGAAGCAATGGATGCATTTATGCATTATGCCACTCCTATTTCGGACTCACGAATTACCCTGAAAACATGGCGAGCACTATTTTTGAAAATTTGCTATGTTTTTGGACATAAATATTTTCCAGGTTAACATGTCTAAATATTTTCCAGGTTAACATGTCTTTAGCCATGTTGTTGATTTTTGTTCAGTCGAAAGTGAAAAAAAAAACTTTTTATAACAAAATCATGCCAATATTCAAAATTAGGATTTTACTTTTTGTTTTGAAAATTGACAGTTGCCCCAAGGGCCACCGTCGCCCCTTTAGAAAATTGAATCTTTTTTAAAAAAAAAGTCTTTGGACTTTTGGACAATGAAAAAGTGCAGCAAAATCGAAATTAAAAGTGGTGCAAAGGTCAAGTTTTAGGTAGTTTTGCCATGTTTTTCGAGAAGTGAGTCGTAATCCTGCTTTCATTCTAGTGTCTGATCGATTAATAATCTGTTTTTATCCTAGCAGTGAGATGTAAAATCCAACTAAACGAAAAGTGGCTTTTTGCATCTCTTATTATGGATGGAGTCGTTTGTCGGGAAAAAATCTAACTTTCGATGGATCCGAAAAATCGAAAATGGTAGATCGGAATTTTGGTGCCAAAAGATCAAAAATCGAAGATCGACTCCATCTCTAATTCTGATAATTGAGTTCCAGTGTGATTGTGAAATAGAAAGAGCCTATTAAGAAAAAATATTGCGCTCTTAGCATGCAGGGCGAGGATTTTTTCCCCAGCATCCATAAAATCAGATCAAATAATATGAAGCACTTTTTATGGCGAGAAAAGGAGATAAGCGATGGGCAACACTATTAGACTGTCAATTCAGTCAGAGAAGGTTCTGATGGACACTTGGAAAATTCCTGTCTGAGCCTTTTTTTTCAATTGAACCATGCCTAGGCATTTATCTGACCAATCGATTTAAAATTAGCTTTGACCATTGTTTTTGTGGATGATTTTTTTTTGTTATTTAAATGTGTATCAGAAAATGTGAAAATTTGGGTTTTTCGGAGTCGGGATGTTTGGAAGCGATTGTTTGATGGATCTTGGCGCCTTATTTCCTTTTTTTCGCCTTAATCTTTTAACCTTTTCTTTATCACGACGGTGGTTTTTCTTCCCCGGCACAAGCATAATTATCCTCGTTCTACCATTTTATTATTAATCCATTTCATTTTTTAAAGTTTGATCCATTTTGGAATTCAATCTCATCAATAAGGAACGGATAGTTAGGCAAATGTTTTTCCTGGCATCTCTACAGCCAAAAACCACAAAAACGCATTTTCCACTTGATTAGAGTCTTCTAGTGGATTTTAATTTGCCTGTTTTGCCTCTTTCGTGCCTATTTTAGCATTTTGGGAGCCTATTTTATGCATATTTGGCCATTTTTAATTAAAAAAAAATGCCTTATTTTTTTGCATATTTGGCATTTTGCCTATTTAAGCCTATTTTCCATTTTTTTTCCTCCATTTTTTTACACATTTGGAAATTTTAGAAATTGCTGGATTTTTGCGACTTAGACATTTCATACCTTTTTTTTTAAATAATTTTTTTAGGAGCCCTTTCTCGCCTATTTGTTTTTTTCCTTTCTAAAAATTTCGGCATTTTAACGAGATTTCAAATTTTGAAGACGTGAAAATCCATAAAATAATATTTTTTTGTCAAGATTATTGCTTTGGCTTATTTTTCACATGTTTTTATTACTTTTTGAACACATTAATGCAAACTCAGTGCCCTTTGGCGAATTTTTTTTTGTGTGCCTATTTTAGGCGCCTATTTTGCTATTTTTTTTACATGCCTAACTTGCCGTTCCCTACTCATCAATGGTATTAAACAGTGGATCTTTTGAGAATGATGTTCTATTCTAATTATTGGAAATGGGAAATTTTTTTTATCCCACATATTTTAAGCTTTGCATTGTGATTTTCCATCGGGAATTGATCATTTTGCTTCGGCATTTCCCTGCTCTCTTATGATTAGCGTGTTTTTTCTCTTTTGAATGGAGGGTTTTATAAAGAGGAAGTTGTTCTTTATGTACTTGGTCTTCGCACCCTCTCTATGTGTATTTTTTTTGTATATTTCTCTGTCACTTCAATGAAAATTTGCTTCGAAAAGCAAGGACTCAAAACAATTCAACCGGCGCCCAATTTTTATCATAGTTGTTTCTGCCTATTTAAATAATTCTCTTTTCAATAGACAGAATAGTGTGAAGAAATTTTTTTTTCCTAATTGAGAAGCCCCTTATAGTTTAGTGTTTTTATAATGAGGAAGCTATGCATTATAACTTCGCTTTATCTCGTGTGTTCTTTTGCATCATTTATGTCTGACACTGCTATAATGAAATCTGTAAAAAAAAAGATTTGAGACAATTCAACTTACGCCCAATTTCATTTTTGCAATTTTGAAGCCCTTTTGTGCTGTTTTTTTCTCTTTTTCCTAATTTTGAGTATCGCTACCATTTTTTGTGTGTAAAAAAATTTTTAGCTAATATTTTTGGAGCTTTTGTAGGGCGCACTACTCATATCCCGAAGATCATGATTTTTTTAGTTTATCACTGCCGTTCATATTCCTATTTTTCCCCTCAATTATATAAAAGCTCGGCTTAAAAAAAAAGGAATTCAGTTCTGAAGGGGTGGTGGCCGGAGAAATTTTAAGAAAAAGAAAAATGACAAGTTTCCAAGAAGCATGACATTTACTATGTTTTCCAGGGTAATTTGTGCGCTCTGAGCCTCTATTATTATTTCTTGTTGATCGTTTTTGGCTACTTTTCCATTTTTGCGCCAACTTTGGTGAAATTCATGGTATTATGTTGAAGCCGGTGGCCCTGATAGGAACCGTGGCAGAAAAATTTGCAATTTCAGGCTTCTTCCTTATGAACATGGCCTTTTTTTTGGATGTGCTGATTAGGGCCAGCGGTCCTGATAGGAGTCGCCGGAGAAAATTTTTGAAATATAGACCTTTCCTTAAGGAAAATTAGGCACTTTTCAATGAAAAATCGAAAGAAATTCAGAACGAAATAAGGACAAAGATTGAGAAATCAGAACATTTTTGACAAAATCAGAACATTTGGGGAGTATTTCTCTAAAAAAATGCGTTTTACAGAATCCCTCTCTTCCCGGGTTTTTCTTCGCTTTGGCATTTCATGATTTCTATATATATATATATATATATATATATATATATATATATATATATATATTTTTCTCCCTCAGAACAATTGCTTAAGGGTTCGGTAATTGCGAGCAAAGATTTTTTTCTCTTTTTCTCAGTTTTTGATTTATTTATTTTTTTTTGAGTTGCTTGCTTTGGCATTTTATGAGGCATACTTGCATTTTTCTTCTATTTGCCTATCTTGGTGACCATATTAAGCTTGGATTAAAAAAAAAGAGCAACTAAATCTAGGAGTCTTGAAATTTCCTTGGTAGGATGGCAATGGAGAGACTTTCATATCTTTCATCATTATCCTTCTCATTTCTATTGGTGGTGTCCGAAACCCAAAAATTCCGAAAATCGAAGTGAAACCGAAAACTCGGCTCCAAAATCCGAGACCGAAACATGAGACCGAGACTAAAAAAAAAGCGAGGCTCGGCCCGAATCCGACTCTCAAACTGCATTAATTTTTTTATTACATCATCCAATAAGGTGCGTTCTTGTGCTTTTGGTACACACTAGTTTTCCATCTCTAAAAAGCCTGCATTATTTCCATTTTCGAATGCCTTGCAGGGCTCATTCGATCAGTACACCGTGATTCTTTTTGTATTATTTAGTTCTTAGCCCGATTTTCCGTTTTTCTTTTCCTTTTTTTTCATTTTGTACCAAGGTCAATTTAAGGGACCGCGACTTCGGTATAATCAGCGAAAAAGAGTACAAACTTTCGATTTGTGTATTTTTGGCCCTTCGTGATTATGACGCGGAAGCATGTTGGGTGATGGGTTATAAACATGATGTTATCTGACTCTTTTTCTCTGTTCATTCACTCTTCCTGTAGCATTCTTCAATTAAGTTCGCTTCATTTTCACTATGGTTCAAAGTTGGTTAATCAGTTCCCAATTTTGTTTTAGTCATTTGTAGTTGCCAAAAGGGCTGGAATTTTTTTTTTTTTTTTTAACTTTTCGTGGACGGAATATTAAATCATTTTGATGTCTTTGTGATGAATGTGAGGTTGATTATTCTTTGAATTAAATTCCAGTTTTGATCAAACTTAAAAGAATGATTTTTTATTTTGATGAATTTAAGAGCTAATACAAAAAGAACCATTGTTTCATTGGTTTGGGCCAATTTTGGGCCATTGTTTCATTGGTTGGCCAGGGACGTTTTGACATTTGACTTTTGATGCCTCGGCATGATACGAGTTACTTTTGCATATTCTTGTTAGGTTT
>LDKF01000495.1:66663-106379 GCA_001026735.1 Rotylenchulus reniformis
TTTTTTTCGGAAGCGAATTTCTTATTGCAAATAGTACTCTGCTGATGATTCGAGCTTCCCACTTAAACGATTTCCAGATTATATTTCAAAATAAAAACCTATTTTGTCTTCTCTGAACGGGTATAGGATTTTTTTTTAATAAGAACTGGTGCGGAGAAGAACATAAAAAAAAGGAAATTTGAGAAGAATTGTGCAAATTTGAATTCGAAAATTTCTGGCACTGAAACATTAGAATGTGGAAAAGGGGTAAAATAAAGAACCAAAGAGTAGTTGTTGATATAGTGGAATGTTTTTTTATCATTGAACAGTCGGTTGTTATTCTTTTAGGCCGTAATTATTTGATGCCTCTGATAGGGGCTGCCGGAGAAAATTTGAGCATTTGTGCATTTTTATGAAAATTTGACCATTTTTGGTAAAGGAAAATTATTTTTTTTGTGAAAAGTGGCAAATCATGGCAAATACCTTTCTCATGGCAAATGCCATTTTTTCAGAGTAAAATCACCCTGTAGTTACTACAGTATGCGGATTTCACGAGAGATTCCGCACTTTCTGGAGTTTCGTTGCTAATAAAGCTGTTACTAAAATGCTCTTTTCAATAATTTTCATGTTTTATTCGGGTTTTTTTTCTTAGATTTCTCGGGTCAAAGAGAACATTTGAGTGATTCTTTTTCATTTAGCTTCGGCAGATCTCAGCAGGTAAATCAAGAAAATTTGGGGAGTTAATTTGGGGAGTTTTGAGCAATTGGTATTTAGAGCACAGATCACTCTTATGTGTACTAGTTCGGAAAGATTTAGAGAATTCGTTTTATGGAAATTAAACATTTTTGTGGACCAGTATTTTTATGCAAAAATGGTGAATGGAAATAGTTCCTTTTTCGGGGAAATTTCGGGGAATGAGTTTAGTCATAAAAGGGTTCGGAATTATATGGAGTTCCTTTTTTTCTGTACACTAAGAATGGCCTGAAAATCGAAACGCATTTTTTTGGCATGAGTTGAACCTTCCAGCTGATGTTTTGGATTTTTAAATTATAAGGGAAATTTTTTTTGCTTCTGAACTATTTTTTTTTTTTTTTGCTCGTCACAAAATTAGTTAGTGAAAATTTTATTTTTTGGTCAGATTCTTATATATATTTTTTTCTCTTCCACCATATTAGCCATATTTTTTTCGATATTTGGAGGAAAATTATGGGTTTTTCTCAATATTTGATGGCCATATTTTGCGGTTTTCACCCCAGATTTTTTTTCCGTGCCTTAAGCTTAAATCACTCACATTTTCTTGTTTTTCTTCACGGAAATTTCTATATGCCTGCTTTCAGATATTTCCTTTGCATTTAATAAATTCAGTTTTCAGTGTGGACTAGTAATTTTGAAAATTTTGAGCATTTCTTTTTTTTAATATTCGTCTATCAGGACTTTAGGTAATTAGGGAGCTTTAATTCTATAGGTCTGTAATTTTGTAGCAAATTTTAAGGAGTGTAAGCTGAACCGTGCTTTTGTGGATTGAGTTTGGTATTCGTAATAGGGCTTACCCAATTTAGAGTAGGTAATGGTTTTAAGAAATAAAATTTTGCCTAGGCATTTATGTGAATGAAAATTGTTGAGGGCCCAACAAATATGTTTAAAAGGGTTCAGATGGAACTCGGCTTTAGGTGATTGCTAAAGTCCTAGTAGGGAAAATATAAACCAGTGCTTGACTGAAAATTCTTATCCCAGTAATGTGTTTAATGTAGGTTAGAATTTGATTTTTTTACTGCGGCAGCATTAAATTGTTAAGAATACTTTTTATAGAGATGTTTTAGTTTTTTGTGACAAGAATCAAGTCGGGTTTTTGGTCTAAACGGTTTTTCAGATTTTATGTTTTTAGATTTTTGGTCATTCTGAATTCCTGTGTTTTTGGGGTTGGCGAAATTTTAGTTAGGTGAGGGTTCGTTGTTGCCCTAGGCCTTAAAAATGATTGTTTCGTAAAATCCTTTTGTGGCTAAGGGGTCGTCGCGTTTTGGAAAGCAAATTGTATGTAAATAAATTTAAGATCGTTGTTTTTTCTCTTCCTTTCGCATATATGAATTGTGAATCCAGCTCATGTGGTAATCACTAGTATTCTATTGTTAGTTCCTTCAATTATTTTTCTCAAAAATATTTTTCTTTTTTAGATTTACGACTGATTATTTTGCTTTCTGTGTAGCGCTAGTGGGTTTTCCTTAATTTGTTTTCGTGTTTGAATTTATTCTCTTTGTTATTCTCCACACCCATGTTATTGAAATTGTGGAATTATTACGAGATGGGTGGGTCAGTAGCTACTTTTAACGTCTTTACATTTTTTTTCTTTTTTTAGGAAGATTAACTTAGAGTTCAATGGTTTAACAGTCTTTAAGTGGTGGGGTTATCGCCACGATTAGATTGTTGGGTTATCTGATTTATATTTAGATCATTCTGGTCCCAAATCAATTTTCCCCCATTTTTATTTAGTTTTTTCAGATTTGGTGGTCAACGGTTGGCTCGACGGTTTTTCGGTTTCGGGGATTTTGGGTCTTAGCCTTTATTATTTAGCTCATCCCCCCTTCCCTTCGGCTTGGCCCTCGTCACCAATCCCTTTTCGCTTTCTTCCCCTCCTTTATTCTCTCATTACTTGTTCATTTGATCTCCACTCTTCCATTGGTGGTAAGGTTAATGGTTTGTTTTTGTTAAATTTATCAATGAGCGAACTAGTCCTAACACCCCTTTCCCATTTTCAGGTGGTGTCCATGTGCTTCGGCCGCTTTCTGTTGTGCTGGTGATCGACTACGTGTTGGGCGGTGTGCACTGTTGCTCATTTCTGTGCCTGCCTGTTCCATCGGCACTGGTGCCATTCTCAACACAGCTTCGGCAACCATCTCTGTACTTGCTCAGCAACATGTCCTTTCCCGCTCTGTACGCCCTGTTGTCTGACTCGGCGCTCTCGTGTGTTCCTGCTTCGGCACTGTTCTGGCTGTGGTGTGATGTTTCTTTGCTGTGTGGCTGCTTCGACACCCATATGTTCCTGCGGATGTACCACCTCGGATGATGATCTGTTGGCTGCTGATGTACCTTCCATTTCCTACCCTTCCATTCCGCTTTGTCTTTCCCTCTCTCTTCACTCATTTCATTTCTATTTTGGGACCTGGATTTAGCTCTTTTTTTACGAAGTGATTAGGTTTATCTAACCATGGGGTTAGCTTAGGTAGTTTTTATGGATTTTTTTTGTTTTCTCACGGAAACGCACTAGACTGAGCTGACTTTGCCTCGGCATTTTTGGTAGAGTAGTGAGATTGATGGCCTAAAGGGGTGCTTCGGCGAATTCCCCGGCAATATGCCCGTGCGCTTCGGCGGTGGTGTTGGGCTGGTTAGGATCAGGGACGATCCTGTTTGAGTGGTGGGGCTGGCTTTGGCATAAATAGCCCAGGAAGAGAGCAAAAAGTTGTGTAGGTTCTTTTTAGTGTGTTTCCGTGGAGGAATAGAAATTTTTGGATTTTTGAGATTTTGGTTTATAGACCAGGGACGGTCTAAAGGGGGAAGGGAGATGTTAGGTAGAGAGTTTCCCAGGTCCCCGATCTTTTCTATGATTCACCATTTCCGCTGTACTCTGATCTTTCTCATCTTTCCGTTCCCCCCACTCGATCGCCTTAAAAGGCTTTTGCTTCGCTGTTTCTTGGTCATTCATCCATCCGATCTCGAGATAAAGAGCCTTATTCTATGACTCATCGGATGGGGACCGGGGGATCGGAGGCTGGGGCCTGATCAACCCCAGAGCCCATCTCCCGGGGACCCTTGGACCCTGTACCCTTCCCGAATTCCTAATCCCCAATGGGCTACTCCCGACGGCCAAACCGGCACGCCACCGCTGGGCGACGTGTTACTAATTCTTAATTAATTTAATTAATTTAAAAACATCCTCTTGATCTTATTTCTAAAATTACCAGTTGCATCAATATTGAATAATCTTACCATTTTAATTTTTTTTCTCATATTTCAAAAAATATCTATCATATTAAATTTATTTTTTTTTCTTTATAAGCTTGAATATCGAAGGCCAATAATGGAGAAATGCTTATATGACTTTAAAAGGAGTCTAGTGCAATAATGGTTGTCTATCCATTCTTTTAATTCTTCTTATTGCTATTCCTACTAAATTTTTTTAATAAGATAGATAAAAATACAAGATTGATAAATTTATAAAAATATTATCAAAAAAATTATAATTTAAATTTTTTTGACATTTTATGATTTTATAATTCTAATAAAACAATGGGTCACAATAGTGAAGGTCCATTTTTGACAAGCGTCAAAATTTTTATTAATCATATTTATTTCTCCATTTAATTTTACTTTTAATATTTTATGATAGTTGTTGATATTTTAAAAAAAAATTTATTAAAATTTTGTGGCCTTATAAATTAAAGTTTTCTATTTAGTTATTTATTTAAAATGATTTTTTTTTCAACTTTTATTGAAAACAACAAGGTAATTGATCATATCAATATATAGATGTATATCGATTTTATCTCCAGAATTACTCACTCGACGTCTCCGCTTAAGCCATTGTTATTTTATATTTATATTAAATATTTTTTAATATTATCAAAAAATATTAAGTATTATTTAAAATGATAATTTAAAATTTTTTAACATTTAGATGATTTTCTAATTTTTACTTTTATAAATATTTATAGTTAATAAGTATTAAATAAATATAATAATGATAATATAATTAATAATGATAATAAACTTTTTTTCATAAAATATTTTTCCATATTCCGAATAGTTGTACGAAAACACTTTTTTTTGCATGTGTTTTTTATCATCATAAATTATTAAGTAATTATTTAATATTTAATTCATTTATTAATTTAATCGAATAATATCAAATTCACGGTTAAATTTTAATTATAAAATTATTATCGATTTAGTTTATTCATTTTGAGCATAATAAAAAATATAGATTATATATAAATTGCTGTGGAATCAGGCCAGTTAGGATTTTGGCGATTCCAAACTAAAAATTTAAAATTTATTAAATAAAAGTTAGATATAAATTTTCATGGATTAAATATATAATACTAATATATATAATAATAAACAAATAATAATAAAAGTTCGTAAATCCGCTATAATTAAACAAAATATTAAAATATAAATTATTGGTTTTTAATTTTCTACTTGATTAGCTTATTATATAATTTTATTATATTCTTTTTACTATAATAAGAAATTTGATATATAACTCATCCATCACATTTGAATCGAGCTTTATATCCTTTATTAATATACTTTTTATTTTTTATTTTGTAAAAAATTATATTATATTAATTTTTAACAAATAATATACATAAACTTTTTATTAAATTTTATCTAATACATACTATAATGAACATTACATAAATTAATTCATTATGATATAATAATAAATTCATGATATAAAATTTTTTGTATTTTTAAACATACAATTCCAGGATTTCATGACATTATATTTTGGTATTAATTATTTACATGTAATATTATAATCGATTTACATCCGTTTTTGAAGATTATCACTTTTCAAAAATTTATTTTAAAATTAAAATCCAATTTTTACTTTATATCCTTATCTAAATAATGTTCTGCTATTTTTTATTTTTATGCTTTTTATTGAAATATAATAGAGCTTTTCAAATTGATTCAATTTATTTTTGCAAAGAATTCATAAATAACTTCTATTTTGATTGAATTTATTGATTAAATATTTTATTATTTTATTATCCTCATTAAATTTTTCTAATTTAAAATTTAAACTGTCCTTTTTGGATCAATTTAAAAAAATTCTTCTTTTTTTAACTTTTCGAAATGGATTTCAATTACCCAATTTTCTTACTATTTTCCTAAAAGCATTTATTTAAGTTTAATATTATCAGATATAATATTCGTCATACATCGTAATTTCCTTAATTATAATATAGTTGATTATTTTTTGATTAGCGGTTTTCTAAAAAAATTAAATCTTCTCACTTAAAAATTTCTTAAAAATATATTTTTTAACTTTATTGGTCGAAGTTTTTTTTATTTCGACAATTCTTTTTTTAAGTTGATTTCCAATAATTTGTTATTTCTTCCAAAATTATTCACATCCTTTTTTAATGTACTACATATGTATTTTAATATTTTAAGGATTTTCCATAAAAAATTTAATAAAATAATTTTTAAAATTTGATTCTTTTTTTACATAACTTTAAATCGACCGATCATTGAAATAAGCAGCAATTTCATAACTTATAAAAAAATTAATTTCTTGATAAACATTAAAAGTATTAAACATAGCAATTATGGATATAAATGCTAATTAATAATTAAATGAATAATCTGTATAACAAAAAAATAAAATTCATTTTTATAATTAATTGATCAATTTGTCCCTAAAATTGTATATTAATAATAATATTATATGTCTTTTTTCTACCTTGTGTACATAGCTTCCAAAAGCCAAACCAAACTGGTTGAGCTATATGATAACATTATATGAAAATTTTTTTTAACTTTTTGCTTTTTTATTTTTCATTTTTTAATAATTTTTTCCAACCAAACAGGTTGAGCTATATAGGTATATGATAATTTTTTTAACTATTTTGCTTTTTTATTTTTTCATTATTTAATTATTTTAAATGATACTTATATATAATAAAGGACGCCATGCAGATTATGTCAATCTTTTACAAAATATTTGCAGAGTTAGTATTAAACTAGAAATTTTTATTATTATTTATTATCAATACTAACCAATAAAAATTCACATTTCTAATATTTTCTATTAAATAACTCTACTTATTATTATAAATGTTGTTATAAGATAAATTATACTTTTTTAAGGAAATCTTTCAATTAAAAAGGTGTGACATCAAAAATTAAATGTATCTATCTCGATGTCAAATATTTTTAAATTTAAACATATTTATTTTTAGGATATCATGCATAAAAATTATTTTAAAATTTAAAATTCAATCTTTATCTCAATCTTTATCTAAATTTTATCTTCTTTTATTTAATTATTGTTTTGATATTTTTTAAGAAAATTTTTGGAATGTTTTTAAATGAAATAATTGTTATTTAAAATATTATATTTCTACTATGTCTTAATTCGCTAGTAAATAGCAAAGCTTACACCAAACAACGGTGCTTATTCATTTTTATTTGTAGCACTTGTAAATCGTCCCCGAAGCGCCTTTTTAGGAGATTGACTACGATTGGATAATTTGTGTTTATTAAATAAAAATTAAACCCTTAGTATAGGGAATGGTAATACCATTTATCACTCATTAAGTTGATTACTTAATTTATATGTAATCATAATAACGATACTAAAATTGTTAAAATAATTAATTATTGTTTAGAGCTTATTTTATTTATAAATAAAATTTTCCACATATCTTTTAGCTTATTAGTGTTGCATCTTCTTTTATATTTATTATTGAAATTTTAATTTTATGAAATTTTGACAAAGTGCATTTCGATAATTCTTTAATTTATGTTAATTGCAAATAAACAAAATTTTTAATGTTATGATTTTTAAAATTATTTCATTTAAAACTATCAATTTTCATTTTATTTTTATTATTAATTGTTTTTTATTTTAAATGAACTGTGATATCACACCTAAGAACCTGATAAGTCAATATGGAATTATAATCCATAAATAGAAAACATATGAAAATTAAAAAAATAAATTAATTATTTAGATCCCCAAACAACTGTATTCGGACAATCGGCACCTTTGTTCTTGAGATGGTGAAGCACCTTTTCATTTCAAAGACTGGGCCGTAATTTATTTTATATTTTAATTATAAGTTAATATAACTATTTATTAAAAAGTTTTTTGTTGTTATACTATTTAAATAAATTATTATAAATTTATCATATCAAAAAAAATTTGTGACCAAATAATTTGCTTTCTTTTTATCATTAAAATTTGATTTTTTATTGCTTGACAATTGAGTCCTCCAGGCGGCATAAAGAGCCATTCTTGTAGCATATGAGCTACACAGTCTGAGCTCTAGTCCCAATCTTAAGTGATAGACTTGATGGGTAACATTTTTAATTGGGATTGCATATTTGCATTTTATCATATAAGTAACATATTATTAATTGCTTTAAAAAATACATATAAGATACTTTTTTATTTTTCAACTAATTTATTAAATTTCGTTTTATTTTATTTTAAATTTATAGATTAATTTCCTTATTAATTTACCTTTTCATTTTACATTATATTATTTATTAACATATTCTCATCTTCCTCATAGTTTAAACAATTAATTCGCATTCCGATGGCTCTTAACAAGACCGACATATATGTCTAATGAAGGAATTCATCCCGGATAATCTCAATCTTTACCAAACTCCTCTCAGGGTAGAAAACCGATATAAATTTTAAATTCCGATCTAATTTTTTCTTTATATTAAGGCATTTTCAAGAATAATTGATTTTTAATTTATTTCATTTCTATTATAATTATAAAATGATTCATTTAAGTAAGAAGATAAAATAATACTCCAATCAGCGCTACGAAAAAAGACATTTCATCATCAAAATGTATTATTATATAAAAATATAATTAATATTAAAATTTAATTAAACACTTCTGGTCATGACCAGCCATTGAATATTGTCTTTTTTTATTCTTTATTTTAATCCAGCTCAACGTTTATTGATTAGAGATTACATTCCTAAATTATCTGCCTTCATGCTTCCTTAACTTCCTCGCGTTTGACAGTTATTATAATTATTTCTTGGACATTTCGCAAAAAAAAAAAGAAAAAATATTGAAAATTATTTTTGAGAAATTATGATAAAATTTAAAATGGTTTACGACTTTCTAAAATAAAAATTAAATTATTTATAGTAAAAAATTAATTTTCTCATTAATATACTCTTTAAAATTTTATTTTTATAATCAATTTTAAAAATTTGTATTTTTCCATTTTTATTTTCAATAACTCCTTTTATAATAATATAAAAGAATATCAAAATAAAAATTTTTATAAAAATGTCAATAACTGAAGATAGTACTGGAACTTTTTAAGTAAAATTTTTTTAAATAATTTTATATCTGAGTATTTTTTCTTTATTGTAGTTTTCTTTATTTATTATTGTCTTATTTTACTTTATTGTTTATTTCCTTTTTTATTATTTTAATGTCACTTTTTACCAAAGCTTAGAGATTTGGTGTAAAAATATCCAATTCTAAAGATTTTGCAAAATTATTATTAAATTATTCTATGGATTCTTCAAAAAATAATATTTAGAAAATTAATCAATAATTGTATATTTTATAAATTATATAAAATAGTAACTGTTAAAATTATGGCTTATACCAATTAGCATAAGTTGAATTGTCAAACTACTTTCTGCACCATACTTGGCATGTATATGATTTGTCATTGATGATATTATTTTGTTCAATGTATATCCATGTGATCATCTTATAAAATTTGTAGAAAAATGATCACCGTGGAAAAAAATAAGAACCCTTATTTTTATATAAATTAATTTTTCGACAATTATCTTTGAATTTATAATTTTTTATCTTTTATGGAACAATTATAAATGAAAATAATTAAAAAAAGAAGAATTTTGATAAAATCAATTTTAAAATATTCCAATTTATTTTTTGATTGATTGAATTTAGCATTTAATTGAATTTAGCATTGATTTAAATGAAAATTAATATTGTTTAATTTTAATTATATTATTAGCATCGATATTAGCTCAGCCTTGAAATATGTTACCTAGCATATAAAAAAAATCCGGAGTGGGCGGAGCTTATTTTGGCGAGCATATTCAGATTTTTACTATGCAAATAATTTATTTTTAATTTAATTATTTATAATTGTATTTATTATGAATTATAATTTAATTTAATTATAGTATTTTATTTTTAAATTTTTTTATAAATTTTATATTTAATGGATATTTCAAAGAATTTGATCAAAGTTGAAATTAAATTTAAACATGTCAATTAAATTGTCTTTAAAGTTTATTTAAAATAAAATGAATATTTAATCTTTTTAAATATTTTATTAACTAATATTGATCTTAATCGCACAGATTCTCTATAAATTTTTCGATAATATACTATTCATATTTCTATAGATTAGATCATTTAATGTTTTATAATTTTTATATCTTAACATTTTATAATAAAAATAAATAATAAATTCTTTCCAATGCATCATTTGTATGTATTTTTTCAAATTAACTAATTTGTCGCTATCTTTTTTATGAATAAAGATATTATAAAAAAATAGTTAGGATATATAGTGATTTATCTTAAAGAGTTAAATTACAGATTTTATTTTATTATTATCTTCGTTTTATTTCTTCGATGTCTAAGCTAATATAAATAATACAAAATATGATTAAAATAGTTACCAAATTAGTTTCATGAATAAATTATAATTTTTATGTTTTATTGTTCAATATTTAAGATTTTGTTGATTTTATCTATTACATTTTAAATAATTATTTATATTATTATTATTATTATTATTTTTAATAACTTTTTTAATTAAATTTTCCATTGATTTACGTCCATGGAGAATACCTTGAAGAAAGTTGTTACTGGTATGGACTTAATTAATTAGATATAGTATATAGTCCAATAAGTGGATAATTCTTTTTAATCATCATGATATGAATTTAATTTTTGATGATATAAATATTTCTAAGAATTGCCATTTTATATTGCGAACTCTATTTTACATTTTTACAATTATTTTAAATCATTATATTTCTTCATTATATTTAATTTGAACGATTATATTTCGTTCTCATCGTGGCCTTATATTTAATTTTTATTTAAATTATATATCTTTCTATTAAAACAACCCAAAATAATTTAGCATTTTATTTTTTTTATTTTTTTTAAATTATTTTCTGGTATAAAATTCTGAATAATTTTTTTTGGGGCTTCTTAATTAAAAATGGGATATAAAAAATTATATATAGGTATATATAATTCTATTCTATAACATTTTTTTATTTTTTAAACATTTTTATAAAACGAAATATAATCGGGTTATATTATATATTTTTAATATCAAAATTAGTCATTTTTGAATAAATTTTTAATTCATATTGTTTATTGTTTTAATTTTATCATTATTGTTTATTGTTTTAATTTTCATTTAAAAAAAAGATCATATATGATTATATCAGCAACAGTTCCTACAACATATATAAATGACATATTTTCAATTTAATTTTTGATCCAGTAGTGTTTATAGATCATTAAAATTAACGAACAAATTTTATTAATCTATAAATCTATTATTTGTCTAAAGGCTTATTTGTTTAAAAAAATTAAAAAATAGATATTGGTCATTAGGACTTATTTTATAATGTTAATTTTTTGAATTAATAAACTTTATATAATTGGAAATTTCAGGTTTTATATAATCAGCAAAAGAATTGATATCGTTTTTTATAAGTATCTATTATTTTTTTATTCCGCATATTTAATCATTAAATCATTTTTTATATTTTCTAAAAAAATTATGTGCTATAACAATTATTTAAAGAGTTGTATTAAACAGGGTGACAAGAAAGTACTGTCCCACAAAAAAATTGAGAATAACTTTTTAATGCATGATTGAGAAAATAATTTCAACTAAAAAAGGTACAAATGCATGCATCAATTTCTAATGCTTCCTCCCTTAAACTGGAAATAGTCAAAATTGCTTGGAAAAAATTCTTAAAACAATTTGATCGAAAAATTGAGATTTTAACGGCTATATAACGATTTTTGAGGATCAAAAATCAGATAGTATTCAAGTTGTAAAGCTTATAACTTGGCTATTTTATAACTAGAAAAACAATTCTTTTTGTGAATGTATAGAGCAATGAATCAGCTATACAATATATGAAAATCGCTGCTAAAATATTTTCAAAATAAATCGCATTTTCTTCTTCTTTTTATTTTAAAAAATTAATTATCACTATAAAGTGATAATTAATTATATAATAATATGCAATTTTAAAATTTTATTTAAAAAATTTAAAAAATATGATCATTCATTTTTGCCATATATAACTAGTAAGTTTTCCCCTCTTTTTCCTTTTTATCCTGCTTTTTAATGAGCTCAAAATGCTTTTTAGTAAGTTTCTTTAAGAATTATATTAAATATTAAAATTTTTAATTAATTATATTTTAATCTATTTATTACAAATAAGATATTGAATTAATAGATATATGAATATAAGTAATAATTAATTTTCAATTATTTTTATTTAATACAACCATGAAATTATTTGACCTCTTTATAATTGTCATGCTTCTGGGTAGTTAATCGTTGCGCTCATATTTATTAATAATTTATATTCTTAATTAGATGATATTTACAATATTAGGGCCAAAATAATATTCTTTATTTTTACGTTGTAAGTTGATATAATTTCTAAGAGAGTGATATCAAACTATAAATTGTTAATTGATTTTTAACCTTACAATAATTTAATATTTCATTGTAAATTTGCAATTCATTTTTAGTTATTATTTATTTTTTTAACAACAAATTAAAACATAAATTAAGAGATTTTGATCTATTATTTTTGATGATTGAATAATCTTTTTTCATTGAGCCATAAATTGGGATTATTTTTATTTTTTTTGTACCTATAATTAAATATTGATTTAATTTTGTTAACTATAATTATACTAAATAATGATTATGGTGACAAAAAAATTAATTTGATCTATTTTGCTCTCTCCGCTAGATACAGAAAAACTATCGAAAGTATAATTTAATATTTCATTATAATTATGCAATTCATTTTTAGTTATTATTCAAATTTTTAATAATAAATTAAAAGTATATTATAAATAAGAGATTTAAATTTGATCTATTATTTTTCTTGAATAATAATCCTTTTTAAAAATTTGTTCATTGATAGTCATAAATGTTTGGATCAATTGTTATTTTTAGCACCATAATTAAATTTTAATTTAATAAACATAGATAAATTTCCAATTATTTTTATTAATTAAATTTTTTATTGCCTTATCTATTATTTTTAATTTAATTTATTCTAATTTTTATATATAAATTCAATGAACAATTTTTTTAATTAGCAACTTGATGATAATTCTTAATTTATTTTTGTATTAATTATAAAATACAATAATTTAGTATTTAAATTATAATTAGAATTCATTCATTTGACTTCATTTTTTTGGTGATTTTATATAAATAATTAAGTTATTTTACCTTTATTTTTAAATATTTTTAATTTTAAAATTTATAATATAATTGAATAAAATTTTTAAATGAATTTTATGAATTGTGCATTTAAAACATATACTGTTTTTCAAAAAGAGAATCATAATTGTTTTTAAAAATTAATGCTTATCTTTTAAATATACAAAAAATATATTAATAAAAACTCGATAGTAAATATCTTAATTATATTTTTAATATTATATAAATATTTTTAATTTATAAATTAATTAAATTAGATTATTTAAATTAGTATTTTAAAAAAGAATATAACAAAATTTTCAATAATTATTTTCATCTTTTAATTGTTTTTCAAATTAATTTTTTTAACTTTTATTCTTTAAATATACAAAAAAATATAGAAAAAAAACTAAAAATCGATATTAAATAAAGCAATTTTAAATTAACCTGGAGGCATGCTCTATATAAATAGTTGGATTTAAATTTTTATTCTTCAACTCTTAATTAAATTGAATATTCTTTAGATATATTAGACTAATTATTTCATATATGTTATTTAATTTATATGTTTCTTTACAAATAAATAATTATTCCAATAGATATTTATTAGGACTTCTATATATCAATATGCCCTTTAAATTTTCATTATATTATGCAATTTAGCAGAGCTTTAGACAGTATTAGATGCTAATCAGTCATCGTAAGATATCTATAAATTATAAATTTTTATCTTAACTTATTAGTTTTTATTTAAGAAATAATAATGTTTCTTATTTTGAAGAATGTTTAATTTATTACTTTTGGCTAATAATTATGTATTTATTTTTTAAAGTTTTTAATTTAGCTATTTTAATATTATTTTTAATTTATAGACAAAAGGGGGCGGACGGGGTGGTGGATCGGGGCAACATTTCTGAGGTTGTAAAATTATTTTATTTTATTTTATTTTATCATATATGATATATCAAATATAAATTTCATCCATGGAATCTAAATTTAGAAAAAAAATTATTATTGAGGAAATATGATCAATAGTATCTATACCATTGGCTCTAATTATTTAAAATAAATCGACTTATAATTTTTAAAGACTTTTGGTAGGTTTTGGCCTATTAATTTATTAAATACACAAGATCGAATATTTAGATATTAATTTAATGATTTTTTGTTTTGCTAATATAAGTTAATTATAATTATTATTGTAAGTTCATTATAACTTTTAAGATCGTAATAAATAAAGTGCATGCATAGTTTATAATTTTCTAGGTTTTATTTATTTTTTCTTATTATGTAACATGCGTGCCAACAGCATCCGAGAATTTCAATGACTATAAAAAAAGTTTGCTCTAATGAGCATAAATTTAAAAAATATTTCCGTGTAATAAATTATAAATAAATTTATATAATAATTTTAAATATATTAAATTAAATTTATTTACAGAAATTAATGTCGTTATTTTTATTTAAAAAAGGTTAAAAACGGATTTGTTGCGAATTTGTACTTTATGAAGCCTGTATGAGGAAAAGCATCGCAAGATTCCTTTATAATATTTAAAAAGGTCTGATAAAAAATTATTTATTTTTTTATTTATTTTACTTTTATCTTATTTTATATTTGCCATTATGATATTTCATTTTTATTACAACACTTCTATTTTATAATATATTGGTATTGGAAAAAGAACAAATTATTTTTTAACTTAATTTTTTAATTAGTGACTTCCTCCGGTCGTGTACTTTTTGTTTTGTTATTTGTTTTTTTATTCATTATTCTAGAGATTAGATTGAATTATATTTTATAGTTTGTAGATAATATGAATATTTAAGTAGCTAATTATTTTTTAATATTTGTTTTTATCAAATATCTTTTCAAAGGGAATTTCTATGGCTTATTATTTTCATTAAATAATTTTATTCATCAAATTATATATTTTTATAAATAATATATTAAACACCATAACTTTTTTTAAAAAATTTTAATTTATTTTTATATGTTGTATTTCTTAATATTAGATTACTTTCATCATTTGCCGAATATATTTTTGCCAGTTTTTAGGGGATTATATAAATTTTTTTTTGAAATCCGACAAATTATTCAAACCTTATGCATATTTATATTTTTCGTACCTTATTAATTATTTTCATAAATTATTTTAAAAATTTGAATAATTTTATTTATAATCATTTCATTATTATAAAAGGAAGAGATATAATAAATGGGAATGGTAGCAGATATTTTTTATTTTTTCTGCCTTATTATTGTTTTTGGGCATAACCCTTCTGGAATTGGAAGTTAAAGCCCAAGAAAAATAAAAGAAAATTTTCCATTTCATTATCAAGTCCTATAATTTTTTAGAAATTCATTTTATTATAGACTTTATTTCAAAAAATTTTATGTATAGTACTATTTCGGAAAATCTATTTAATTTAATAAGGAAAATACAATTAATAAAAATGAATTAACTATGTTTGAAAATTAGAATATTTATTTTTATAATAAACAATTTAATTCAATCTTGATATTATTAATAAAAAACTTCAAAAAATGACCTGTCGCATCATAGCACTGGCGCGACAGGTCTCCGGCCGGAAGTGATGCTTTGATTTGAAGTGTTTTGGAGCAGTTTTTATGTGTTTTTTATGCAGTTATGGAAATTTATAAAAAATTGAAGAAAATTTTTTTCGCCTAATCTTCTAATCTTCAATAAGTAAAAAAGATATTTTTATTTAAAACATCTTGATCTAAATCATGATTGGTGAATGTCAATAAAATTAATCAATAAATTAATTTTAATAAAATTTTTTAAAATAGATGGATTAAATATTTTTTATAATTTTTTTAATTTAAGTTTTGTTTATAATTCTAATTTTCAGAAATATTTTTAATTTAATAATCTATTATTCTAAAGGTTAATTATATTAAATATAAAATAAATTAATGAAAATTATGATGGCTTCTTATCGCATAGTCGTGCCTTGATCCACATTTCACATGGTATATTGATTTTTTTCTATGAATGAGTTAATCATTCTTAAAAAAGGGAAGATTACTTAGTTTTAATTCCATTTTATTTAGAAATATTCATCTCAATTAAATACTGATGAAGCCTTTTACAATTTTAATTTTTTACTTCATCTTTTAATATATTAAATTGAAGTTCAAATTTTTAATTTAATTTTGATTTTAATTTAAGTAGTATTCTTGGATCGTTTGTCCTTGTCTAAAGAATAAATTGCCATTAAAATGTCGCTTATAAAAGGTTAAAATGTCTGACTGACACTATCAAGCAATTAATTTACACATCAATAAAGCTATTTGGAAAATTTAAAAACTGGTTTATAATTGTTAATTTTATTTATATTTTATATTTCTACTCAATTGATATTAAAAAAAATTCCTTTATAATATTTAAAAAAGTACTGATAAAAAATTATTTATTTTTTTATTTATTTTACTTTTATCTTATTTTATATTTGCCATTTTATATATTAAAAATGATATTTCATTTTTATTACATCACTTCTATTTTATAATATATTGTTATTGGAAAAAGAACAAATTATTATTATTAAATAAAAATATATTATTAATTATCAACTTTTTTGCTTCTAAAATCAATTATATTAAATATTTCTCATTTAATCATAGTGTTCGATTAGTTCTCATTTTTATTTTAAAAATGTTATATCGATGATAACGAAGAAGAAGATTGTCCAGAAGTTTTCTTCCAAAATTTGAAGAATATGTTTTTTAATATATTCATATATTAAAATATATTCATTATTTTTTTTTAATTTCATTTGGTTATTCTTCCTTTTTATCCAAATTTTTAATGAGCTCAAAATGTTTTTTTAGCGTTTATATTAAGAATTATATTAAATATTAAAATTTTTATTTAATGATATTTTAATCTAATGATAAAAATAAGATTCAATTAATAGATATATGAATATATAATAATTAATTTTTAATTATTCTTCTTTCATAATTTTAATTATTTCATCTAATACAACTATAAATTATTTGACCTCTTTATAATGGTAATAATGGTCATAATTCTAGGTGGTTAATCTTTGAGCTCATATTTATTAATAATTTGTATTTATTGTTAGATGATATTTACAAATATTAAGGTAAAATTTTTTTTCTAAGTTGACATAATTTCTTCGAGAGAGATATCAAACTGTAAATTGTTAATTGATTTTTATCCATACAATATTTTAATATTTCTTATTTATTTTTTCTGGTAGCCGTAGCCGATTTCTGCCTTCTTTGCACGAGCGAATTCAAGCATCTGCAGGGGATTCGTATGTGCCCGGATTATTTCCGCCAATGGTTCTGCAGTTTGGGTATGATTTGCGCCATATTTTAAGATTATGGGCGTCAAAAAGTTTTCAGCAGCGAGTCCAGAATTATGTTCCTTCTGAAAAATTTCCGGAATAAAGTTTATAAATAATAATTAATTTCTAATTTGCTTTTTCATAATTTTTAATTATTTTAATTTAATACAAATTATTTGATCTCTTTATAATTGTCACGATTCTAATTAAGTGGTTAATCTTTGAGCTTATTTTTTTAATTAGATAATATTTACAAATATTAGGGTAAAAATTATATTTTTTATTTTTACTTGTAAGTTGACATAATTTCTTCGAGAGAGAAATCAAACTGTAAATTGTTAATTGATTTTTATCCATACAATATTTTAATATTTCATTGTAAATATGCAATACATTTTAGTTATTATTTTTTAACAACCAATTAAAACATAAACTAATAGATTTTGATCTATTATTTTTGATGAATGAATAATCCTTTTTTTCATTGAGCCGTAAATTGGGATTATTTTTATTTTTTTGCCACCATAATTAAATATTGATTTAATTGTTTAATTATAAATTAAATATTGATTTAATTATGGTGGCAAAAAAATTTAATTTAATCTATGTTGCTCTCCCGCTAGATACAGAAGAAGTATCGAACAGTATAATTTAATTTTTCATTGTAAGTAATAGTTCTTATTCAAATTTTTCAATAATAAATTAAAAGTATAATATTTGACCTATTATTTTTCATAAATGAATAATCCTTTTTAAAAATTTGTTCATTGATAGCCATAAATGTTTGGATTATTTGTTATTTTTGACACCATAATTAAATTTTGATTTAATAAATACAGATAAATATCCAATTATTTTTATTAAGTAAAATTTTTTTATCACTTTTCTATTATTTTTAATTTAATTATCCAAATTTTTATATATAATTTCAATGAACAATTTTCAATTTGATTTTTCAATTGATTATAATTTTAATTTATTTGTTTTTTTCAATTTGGCAGATCTTTAGAAAGCATTAGATGCTCATCAATCATCGTAATATCAAAAAATTATATATCTTTAATTTTAACTTATTATTTTTTAATTTTAAAGAAATCATTTAATAATCTTATTAAATTATTAATTAGCAAAGGAAGGCATAACGATTTTTGTGTCTATATCGTTTGCACTAGTTATTTAAAATAAATCGGCATTATAATTTTTAAGACTTTTGGAAGTTTAATTGATTATATATACGTTTTATATGAATTGTGTACAATTTTCATAATTGTACTGGTTGTTCTCGTGGTTTATTATTTACTTTAATTAATAACATTAATTTTTCAGTCATAAAGTAAAAAATTTGAGTTTTCTCAAATTTTTATAATTATCTATTCATCGATGATTGATTATTAAAGATTTTTAAGTTTTTATCTTTATTTTTAATGTTAGATGACTATTCGGTATTAAGACAGTTTTTTATTTTACATATTTTTAGCCCAATATAAATGAAGAGGAAGAACATATCATAATATAAGATATAAGGATGATTCGATGAAATTACATTAAGGTTTATTGTTTTTTATAAAAAACGGATATCCTGGCCAATTGGTCCATAGAGACATTGTCTATCGGATTTTTTGGCAACGAAATACCCTCGGGACGAAAGATCATAATGTTTAATTTATTTTAATATTATACGTGAAAACTAAATTATTCATATTTTGTTTTAATATTTCCTTTAAAATTTTCTATATTAAATACCATTTAAATTCAATAATACTTAACTCTATGTCCATTAGTGTATTAATTTAAATTGTTTAGAATTATATAACTTACAGCAATACCTTTTCATTTATCTTTAAATAAATATTATTATATATTCGAAAAAATTCATTTTAATATCAGATCATAATTAACTGCTAAAATATGAAATAAAAATAAAAAATATTGCTATTTCACTCCTGCCATTTCATTGTTAATAAAATAATCGTTGGAACAATTGCTTGCATGATGGAATATTAAAAATTTAATTGTTGCTAATTTTTTGAAATAAATAGAATTGTTATAAATCAGACGATACAATAAAATAAATGATTATATCTTGAGGTTAAGAAAAATATCCTTCTAGAAATTAGATTAAATAATAAATATATTAATTTATAGTATTTTTTACTTGCATAATTTTATTTTTTAAATATGGTTAATGTAAAATATATTGCCGATTTCTAATCAAGATATCAGTCAATTATTTCCGAAATAAATTTCATTTTAAGATGTATATTAAATATTAATTTTAATTTTGTCATTAAAAATTGCTTTTTGAGATTATTATTATTTTTCCTATTAAATCAATGATATATGCATATAATATTCACAAACTTAAAAATAATAAACCATTCAAATTTAAAATATTAATTAAAAAAATTTCTTTTTTGCCCTTATAACACTAAGAACAAGCAGAATTATGGAATTACCCAAATTTCAACACAAGCCTATATTGATTTTATTTTAAAGAGATAAAAATTATTTGAGAATCCTTTAAAGAAAATATAAATAAATATCATAATACTCAATGATTAAGCATACCATAATATTCTCTCTAATATAGGACACCTCTCTATTATAAGACACCTCTCTAATATAAGACACCCCCTTGAGGTGGTTTGAAAAATATAAGACACCCCTCTAATATAAGACACTCCCACACATTTTTTTCGGCGATCCCGATTTGCAAAGAAAGGCAACTTTTGGGATGAAATAGATTGGTTGCAAAATGATGAAAATGGATATTTCAGGTTTGAGCGATGATTCTTTTGAATTTGTTGTGCCTTGATGACACAAATAATAAATAGACCGAAGGAATAAATAAATTACTTTATTTATTAAGAGCAAAATAACAATGGAATATTTTGGAAGAGGAATTTAGGGAAGCAACTTATTTGAAAAGTGATTATGAGGAAAGAGCGGGAAGAAGAAATAAGGAAGGAAGTATCTAAAGTCCCAGAGGAAAGGAATGATGATTGGTGAAATGATCAACATCACTTCAAATCATTCCATCCAATTCTTTTTTGGGGTGTGACCCAACAGAATTGTAATGCAGTTTTTCCTAAAATTTGCTTTTGAAATTAAAATTTTTGAAAAGATGTTTAAAAATATACCCATTAAACTAATAAGATTTCTCTGGACTAGGTTCGAATAATATAAGACACCTCTCTATTATAAGACACCTCTCTAATATAAGACACCCCCTTGAGGTGGTTTGAAAAATATAAGACAGATGTCTTATATTAGAGAGAATGCGGTATATTAAAAGTTAAAATTTTTATCAATAATTTGATGAATTAGTCAATTATTACAGTAAAAATATTAATTTTTTTATAAAATCAGATAATTATAATTTGAAACCCATTAAAAAATTACATAATTTTAGAATCAATTATTATTAATAAAAATATGCCTCAATCAGGATTGATTAAGTATAATAGGTAAAGTATGATTTAAATTATAGTAATACTTGTTAAGTCATTGTCTAACATCGATTGAATGACCCCTGTAGCAACGTTAGATGCCACCTCTCCACAATTTTCACCATTTGAGAATGGACTAGTAATTCACAGAACTGACGGATAAAAGGAATTTAACCCAAAATGATAATGGATAGAAAGATAACATCAGCAATTTAAAAAAGTGGAATAAGAATGAGACAGAAAAGTAAAGACTTTAAAAAATATCCTTTATAAGCATTTTAAGTAAGGTTTAAATTTTATAATAAATATGATTTCGATTTAAAATTATTCTCTTAAATTTTTAACTGAGATTTTTAATTAATATAAACTTAATTATATTTTTATTAATTATGAAATTTTTTTAGAAACGAATCTCTTATAAGCAATTTTAAATAAGGTTTAAATTTTATTAAAAATATGATTTTGATATAATTACATAAAAATTTATTTAATTTTTTATTTATTATGAAAATTATTTAGAAAGGAAACTAGAAAAAATATTTATTATTTTAAATATCTGAAAAATATTAAAGTATAATTTTTTAAATTTTTAATTTTTTGAATTTTTTGAATAATCTATATATAAGAAAAATGAAATGATAAAATAAATTGTAGCATCAAATCACAAAGAAATTTAATAAAATAATTCAAGAATTGTATCATATTTTTGTCGCAGACATAAGTTATGAATCGTCTTCAGGACCATCGCGCAAGATTCATGGTATTTTGATTGCAATTTCGTGCTCTAAGAATTTATATAAAAAAAAATAAAATTCTCACTTCCGACCATTGTTCGCGTTCATCAGCCTTTGTCCTCGCTCTAGTCCTTCTAGAAGGGGTCAATGAAGTCGCACCTGTGGGGTCCCCGGTAAAATTAAAATAAAATTTATTAAAATAAAAGAATAAAATTTTATAATAAAATTAAGTTGAATTGAAGTTATATAAAACTGCTGAGTTATATCAAAAAATTAAAACTATTTTTTTGCATCAAATATTTCTCACAATTTTATTATAGACAAAGATTTTTATAAAAATATTTGTTAAACAAAGAAATACTGAATAAAAATAGAAAATTATTTAATAATTTAAAAATTAATCATTATTTATTGTTACTTAAGTTATTATGAAAATACACCAATTAAATAATGATAACTTATGTTTTTTAACTTTTTAAAACGATTTCGTTGACATTTTCGATTCCATTTTCTGATATATTAATGACTAATAAAGTAATAGAAAAATATACATAACCCTAATATATTGCTTTGATAATTCGATTTAATATTTGAATCCAAAAAGAATGTACATCTTATTTTATAATAGTGTGAAATTTAAATTTAAAATTTTATATTTAGGTTGTATATAAAGAAGGCTGGTAATTTAAATTAAAAACGTGAAAAATATTTATTAAATAAAGAACTATTTCATAAAGATATTCGGAGCGAATTTGAGCGCCACAATTTTGACATATATTAAAAAATAATTATCAAACATCAAAAAATATATCATTCGTTTTTTATAAAATTCATTAAATATTCATTAAATAGATAGCCTAATTAAATAGATAGCAGTTAATGAATAAAATTCATTAAATAGATAGCATAAAACAAAAATTCCAAAATTAATTAATAATATTAAATTACTATAAAATGGAGAAAATATTTTTAAATGATCTTAGAAAATCAAATATTATGATTTATTTAGATAAAAAAGCGAATCAAATGAGTGTAATAGTATCGAGATTGAAAAATAAATTTTTATTAAAATAAACAATTATAAAATAACCATACATCTAAATATAAAAAATAATATAAATATAATTATATTAAAAAATTAAAATTATTGTAATTTTTGATAAAAAATTTATTAGATAAATGGGACTTGGTCTGGGACATTTGTACCCTGGGACATTTGCAAAGGCACCACCCTTTCTTATAGGGAGACACATATCATGTCACAAGGTACATTGATGACCATGAATTTTTAAAAATTATGAAGATTAGAAGCATGCAAAGAGATTAAAAATTATGAAGATTAGAAAATTATGAAGATGAATAATTAAAAATTATAAAGATTAGAAGCATGCAAAGAGCAATTGAATTGAAATTATTCGAAAAAATAAATTATCATTAAAAAATTATGATTAAAATTTAGTTAATAATAAAATATTAGCCAAATAAAAGAAATGTATCAATGTTTTAAACAAAATAATTTTTTATATAAAATGAGCAGCTCGAAAATTTAAATTTAATTTATTATATAAAATTATAGTTATTTTTTACCAATAAAATAATATAGATTTATATAATAAAAATTTTTTATTTGCTCATAACCGCGGTGTTTCAGAAGAAAGCCAAGGAACCAAAACGATAGCAGCTTGCTGAGCAAAGGACTCAAACATCTGAACCAAAACTCAACTATATATAGATTAACCCAAATTGGAAATTGTACTTAGGTCGAATAAAAAATTTTTCCTAAAATTAAGCCTGATTATAAATCAAAAATCGAAGAGATTTAAGAATGCAATTCTAAAATAAATTAGCGATGGAGAAATAAAAAATAAAGAAATTTAATTTATTATTTGTAATAGACGGGTCATTACAAATTACCAACATCTTATATATAAATATTATCTATGAAGAATTGCTATCAATTCATTAAAAAAAGAAAAATTTTTATTATGTTCTTTGGTATGATTTTTGAACTCTCTTAGGATAAAATTATATATTAGAATTATATATACCTTCAGAATTAATTATTTCTTCATTCGTCAAAAATTTTCATAAATTTTTTAATAAAAAAGTATATTTTATGAAAAAAATTATTTTAAAACATTCGATTGAATGTTTGTACTATGTAGTTAATTTTTGATCCATTTCACGAAATGTATTCAATCAGCATTTCAAAAAAAATCTGAAGTCAAAAAAGTTAAATTATTAATTAAATTACTCAAATAATTAAACTAAAATAATTAAAATTAATCATATAGTCAATTAAATAATAAAAACCTGAAAAATTTTATTTTGAAGTAATAAAAAAGGATTAGCAAATATTTTAAACTAAAAAATAATATATAATTTTTAAATATTAAAATATTTTCTCATAATTATTTTGGAAATAGAAAATATTTAAAAATAATCGCCGAAATATACGATTAAAAAAATTTAACAGAATATCCAGCATTAATTAATGTATCATCAATAATGAATATTAATTTTTCAAAAATTAATACATAAAATGACTAAAAAAATAAATAAATCCACAATCAAATCCAAACTGCTGGATATTGCGTAATAATAATTGAGTTTAATAATAGATTAAGAGCAGTAATATAACAACCCACATCCAAGTTAGGATGTGAAATATCTGAAATTAAAAAAAATTGTAGGATATTATCTTACTTATATGCTTAAAAATATTATTTTAGGCTTAAAAATAATATTATTAAAGTTTTAAAATTATATTTAAAATTTAAAACTTTTTTTGAATTTTGCAAAAATTTTATGTCGAGCGCTCCCCCGATCGAAAAACTCTAAGAATGAAGAATGTATAAAATATATACATAAAATTATTATTTTACTATATTTAAAAGTTAAAATTATTTTTTCGAATTTCTTAAAATTTTTGTGTCAAGCGCTCCCCTGAGTATAAAAAAATATAAAGTTATAAAGTCTTTCTTTTTAATAAACTATGCTTTTTTTGAATTTTATTTGTTTATAAAAATAAATCAAGCTTTGAAGGTAAATGCGAATATTATTTCATAAATTCAAAACTAGCCAACCTGTACAATAGGCAGATACCTAAATAAAAAATTTAATTAAGAAAAAATGGCTAAAAATCCATCGAAGTTGCTGGAGATTCTAAATGCATAAATGCACTCTTGCAGTCCCTAAAATTTTAAGTTAATTGTAAAATATTATCCTAAAATTTTAATTTGAAATAATTGAAAATTATTTTCTGAAAATAAATCTATATTTTTTGAAAACTATTTCTGAAAATTATTATCCAACATCAAATCTATATCCAAACATCTAAATGTACTTTTTAATTAATAATCACTAATGTTTCTTGCTTAAATACGCTTACTTATGTATTAAATAACATACATAAATAAAATATTTTTTTAAATTTGATTGATTTCAAAAATTAAGTTTTCAAAATTGAAATCCATACGTTCTTGGACCTATTCGATAGTATAAATATGACTAAATTTACAATAAATTATATGATTTAATTTTAATAGTGCAATTAATATAAAATAAAATAACTAAATAAGTTATATAAGTCTATCAATACACAACAGAACCATGCATCAAAAGTAGTTCATTAATGTTTCGGTGATTAATCAAACGGATGAATTCAATCGGATGAATTCATTCGTTCGATAGCTGCTTATCAGCCGAAAAAATAAATAAAATTATATAAAAGATTAAAAAAAGAATAATATTTTTTATAAAGATCATTCATTTTCTAAAATAAATATACATGAAATTTACATGTAAAATTATTTTAATTAAACTTTTAAAAAACGCCCCTAAAAGGCTTTAAGAAAAATTATTTTAAAAGTCAAATGGGGATTTTAAAAATAAAAAACTTTACTTCTAAAATGCTGAATATTCTTTGGAGTTCGGAATATTTACAAATTAAGAAAACATTATTTTTTAAACAAGATATATAATATGAAAAGCTCCTTCGAAGGGAGATGAGGGAGGACCATTTACGACAAGGCAATATTGAACTATTTATTTTTATATAATAATAAATAATTATTTAATATGTAATAAAACTAGAATATAATTTAGTAAAGATGAATTAATAAAAATTTATAAGAATTATAGATTTTTATATTTTAATTTTTAAATAGGAATTATTTATTTTAAAAATCTATTATATTAATAATTCCTATAAATAACATTTAAAAATCTATTATAAATCCTCTAAACTATAATTTTGATTTTTTTAAATTATAATTCAAAAAATTCCAATTTTATAAAAATATAGACAAAAAAATAATTATAAAAAATAAAAAATTTTTAGACTCATCTGGTACAACGACAATTTCCTATAGTCAATACCCAAAAGTCATCCAATATAATAATAATTCAGAGAATTAATAGAAAAGAACATTGTAAATAAAGTAATTAAAAGTTCTCGAAAAAAGCGAGAAAAAAACAATGATTTATCTAAATAATTTAAATTGCCGATCAAGATTCAATAAACAAGCAACTAAAAGGAAAGAAGTTGATCAGGGGATTGCCGAGTATGAGAGTCAATCGAAAGGGAATCCAACCAATCTGTGCAAACTCCTGATCAGGTCCTAGTTATATGAAGTAATCAAATCGGTCGGATTTTAAATTATTTATGAATTTTATTTACGTAAAAAAGGAAAATCTTATTAAATTTGTTTTTTAATAAAATTTAATAAATCGGTAATTGAAAATAATTTAAGAAAAAATAATTATAGAATGGAAAGTTACAAAATATTCCAAAAAGCAAATTAATTGAGAAAAAAAATATTATGAAGCTTATTGCTCGCAATCATTAGCAATCATAAACTCATTGCTCGCCTAATGGAATCAAATAGTAATATTACTCATATTAATTCTTATATATTTATTTTTAAATTTTTGAAGTAAAAAACAAATTTTAATAAGGTAAGGTGCATCCATAAAGTTGACAACAAATCAGTTAAAAAATAAATAAAATATTTAATTTTTTATATAATTTTATATCTCATTAGTAAAGAATTGAAAACAGTGAATAAGATAATAATATTGTTTATTGAAAAGTAAAGAATTGAATCAATTTAAATATGAGAAATTTTAAAAAATGATTTCCAAAACAATGGGTTAGAAGTGTCATAATAAATTTTAGATCAAATTTAAATTTCTCATTCCACAACCTTAATAATTTACAAAAAAATTAAAAAAAATGTTTAAAATATTGGCATGCAATTGATGTCAGGTTTTTTTTATTTGTTAACTAGAATTATAAAAATAATAATAAGTATGCAGATATTAAAAATAATATTACTCATAAATTGTTAAGTAATAAAATTTTATTATAAAATTTATACTGGAACATTGTTATTCAAATATTTTTTACAATTTTTTTCTGAAATAAATTATAAAAAATTTAACAAAAAAAAATATTAACAATTATTTGAACATTATAAAAAATTATAAACCTTTATTAAATCAAAAAATTATTTAAAATTAATAATAAATATTTGATCGTTGTTAAATAGAACATCAAATTAAAATATTATATATTTATTTATTTCTCTATCAAAAAATTTAAAATGAAATTGAAAAATTATTATTTTTTAAATGTCTTTTATCTAACACTCTTCAATCACTCATCGTTTGCTCCAGCCGACAGCGCCTGGCCAGATCGACTTTCGTCGAAATTGGCACTATCTCTAATCGTTAAACACATATTGCTAATTTATAATTTCCAAACTTGATTTTGATAATAAATCGATTTAATTTATAATTTATGTAAATAAATGTAAAAATACTGTAATGCTAATAAAAACGAACGATAGACTAAATTTAAGAATAAAAAGAAATTTAAATTGGCTAAATGAAATGATAAGGTAATAAATTAATTTATATATATTCTTATTATTATTTTTATCATAAAATATTACATTTAATTAAAAAGATCAAAAAATGATTATAATTTAACATTATACTTATAAAACATTAATCGGATAGATATTTAACATCATACTTATAATACATTAATCGGATAGAAAGCCCGCTTATAATGAAAATAATAAACTTTAAAATTAATTATTAATTAATGTAGTTTATTTAAAAATTAATTTTATACCAATATTATTTTTAAAAATATGCATTAAATAGAACATTATTTTAATATTTATTTTGTAATATAATTTTTTTAATTTATAAATAATTATTTCTTTTTATTTTTTTATTTCCCGATAAGAGAAGCGTTAATTAAAGAAAAAAAATTTAAAAATAGAAAAATAAAATTATACTATCCAATCTTTATGTTTAACCATTTATACAAACCACATGATTTTTACCGAAATAAACTAAATTCGGTAAAAAATAATACCAATTGGCTTAATTTCAAAAATCTTTCCCACGGACATACCATGAGAGATGAAACCTCAGTTCGAACTTTGCTGAGGCAATCAATATAGTATTTTTTCAGGAGAAAAATAATTACTAAATAAAACTATAAATTACTTTTAAAAAATTAATTTTGCTATTTAAATAGTATTATTTTAAATTTACTTTCAATAATAAAAATTATTGAAACTTTATATCAAAATTTTTAGCAAAAATCTTAATTCATCTTATAAATAATTAAAACAAGATGAATCTACAAGAATAATCTTATGGAAATTATCAATTTTTAAATTATATTTTATAATTTATACTATGAATAAATAAAATTAATATTTCTATTTAATCCAATTTCTGAAAAAGCAATTATTAAACAATTAAAATATCCTATACGACATATGAACATTTATTTCAAATTGACAAATACAGTAAAACAAAACTACACAACCATATGCTCTTTGTCCACATAATTTTATTTCAACAAACCTAATAAATAACTAAAATTAAAAATTAACAATATTACATCTTACATGCATATAATATTAATTTTATAAATTTTTTTTATTTGTTGTTGTAAATTTTTATAATTATTTCATATCTTTTTCACTTGCCTTTATTTAAATACATGAAAGTAAAATTATATTTGAAAAAAAATTATACAATATTTTAAACTTCGAATAAATAAAGAAAAATATTTTAATAAAAAATAAAAGATTCTAGATGGATATTCAAATTCAATCCATTATTTATATATTTTCATTGCAGGTAAAATTTTTATTTATTAGGTGGGTATACCTTTTTACAATTAAAATATAATAATTTAATATAAAATAAGTTAGTACAATAAAAAAAACAACTAGTAAATAATGTAAAATTAAACAACTGGAATGGGAGCAATGACAGGCACGGCGCAAAGATAGTCGCCCCTTCCGATCGCACACGAATCTGCTTGGCATTACTGGCGCACAAAAATAACGGTTATCGATTGTATATGGAAAAATTATTTAAAAATGAATTGCAAATCGTATAAAAGTAAATCCGAATATATTATGAATCTTTCAAACTTTTTTCCTAAAAAATGTTCGGATTTATTGTTGGGCGGTCTGACCCAACCTAAAAATGTAATTCTCTATCCAAATACGCCGTGCTTTAAAAATAATGGGCTAAAATTAGGTTCAAAAATTAATTGAAAATATTTTAATTGCCGATCCATAAATAAAAAATTGGACTTATAAGAAGCTGATATAAATCTTAATCCAACAGAAATCATATTACTTTCTGAAACATGGTTACATGATCACTCTGGTGTATCATTACCTCTAATGAATTATCCATGAAGGGCAAATTTAATGTTTCCCTAACTAATAGGGACACTAATTATAAAACAAAGGATGGCGGCGTAGGCATATTTCGATTCCCGACTTAAATATAAGGAAGTTAATTCCATTTCTATCCTAGGTAATGACATTCTAATATGTGACATTCTCAACAAACCAAAAGAAGTGCGCATAATTTGTGTATATAGGCCACCTAACTCTCCTGTTAACTCAACTAAAAATTAATACGAATACTAAAAGAACATAGTCATGAAAATCTAATTATATGTGGTGATTTTAATATTCCCTCTATATCTCTTACATCCCACGCTCTTCTTCTACTCGAATTCTTTAAAGAATTAGGAATCTCCCAACTAATCAACGAACCAAAACATGAAAAAGGTGCCATTCTGGAACTTTTCCTTTCCATAAAAATTCACTTATTTCTCACGCCACGGTCCAGGATGGCTTATCCGATCACTTCTCTCTTCAATACCAAATTAATATTCCTAAACCATTAAAAATTATCCAGCATATTCCTGATATGTCTGATGCCAATTTGCAGAAACTTGCACCAAATTTCCTTAAAATTACACCCAATTCACTTATAGATGTATTAACAATTAATGAAAAATATAATTTATTCATGGAAAATATACACTTAATCATGGATACATGCATTCCAACTCGTAAAATATCCAATCATCCAAAAACCAAAAATTATCCTAATCATGTTAAAAAGGTTCTATCACAGAAACGTCCTTTTTCACTCATTTAAAAAGTCAAAAACATCATTAAAGGAATACCAAAGCATATCTAAAACAGCCAAACATCTCCTGAAAAATATAATAGAAAATTAGTCACTCAGATTGTAACAGATCGGAAAAAAATTATACAAATATATCAATTCTAAAAATAAATCTCAAGCAAATATTCCAACCTTAATATATGATAATATTGCCTACTTTGAGAACACATCCAAAAGTGAAATTTTTGCCGACATTTTCCAGAAATTTTTTTTATGAATATTCCCCAAAATTCTCCTATTATCCTTAACTACCAAGCTAACGAGACAATAAATGATATCGAAATTAATCTTTATTCAGTCACCTATTTCCTGAGTAAAGCATCTAATAAAAATTCCACACCCTGATGGAATTCCCTATAAATTGTTAAAACACTGCCATTTATCACTTGCCCCTAATTTACGGAATTTTTCCGAATTTCCCTCGACTCGAACTCTGTTCCCGCTATTTGGAAACAATCCATAACCATACCTATATTTAAAAAGGTGATAAATCGGATCCTTAAATTATCGTCCTATCTCACTTACCTCAACCCTATGTCGTAATTTGGGGCGAATTATTTCGTCAGGAATAATGAATTTCCTTACCAAAAACAAAATTATAAACAATTCGGATTTCTACCCCTTCTATCTACAACAAGTCAACTTTTATCAGCAACTAATAAATGGTACCAGTCACTATTAAAAGGGAACACAACTCAAGCCTTTACATTGATTTATGTATAGCCTTTGCTTCAATCCCTACAAACTTTCTTATCCATAAATTATATTCTTATGGTATTCGTGGCAAGTTATTAGCATGGATTAAAGATTTTCTTTCGAATAGAAGTTTCAGAGTTAAAATCGATATAAGATATCTGCTCCTAGATACATACACACTGGGGTCCCTCAGGGTTCCGTATTGGGCCCGTTGCTTTTTCTCATCTACATAAATGATTTACCGCAGGTTATATCACCCACTGTACAAATCCGACTGTATGCGGATGACATTAAACTTTTTAGCTTTTTCACTTCATCGAAATTATTTTAGATGCCCGCCTTATCTAAAAATCACTTGTTTCAATTAGGAATGATGTAGGGATTGGGCATTGCCACTTGTCGAAAATAAAACATTTCTGTTAATAATTGGTCCTAATATGGAGTATCCTTACACTATTGGTGATACCCCCATCAACTCCACTCCCTCTGTACGTGATCTAGTTGTATTAATGGACGGTTGACTATCATTCAAAGAACATATCTCGACAATTGTACGTAATGCTTATTTCAAATCAAACCAATTACTTCGAACAATTCACTCTTCAAATCCTAAAATATGGGTCAATGCCTTTACAAACCTATGTTCGTCCTAGCCTTGAATATGCATCTGAAATTTGGAATCCTCTATCCTTAAGCCTAAAAGAAAAGATCGAAAAAGTCCAGCGCTATTACTCACGCAGAGCACTAGCAAAATGTAATCTATATAATCCATATTTTGCAATTTCATATTCTGAACGAATAAGATTCTTAATCTCGATCCCCTTGAACTTAGGAGAAGAATCAATGATTTTTGTACCCTCAATAATCATTGATTATTTAAAATAATCAAAGGATTTACCCACATAGATAAAAATTCATTCTTAGAAATAAATACACGAAACTCACGTAAACACTAATTTCAGATTCGAGCCTCTAAAAAATTCTAAAACTGAAAATTCTCTAATCAATAGATCATCACTCACTTTATGGATTTCTCTTCTTTACGAAATACTACAAACGATAACCCTGATGTTTTTAAAGCACGGCTTAGGACTTACTTAATTGATTTTTTACATTAAACTTATCCTACATTGAGTCAGACCTTTCCCATAAATTCCATTTACTGTTCTCTGCCCACTTATTTATGTCAATTATCGCATGTCCGAGCTCATTCCATTGACTATATTTTATCCTTTTGACCATATTTTTATTGACTTTATTTCATATCCCATAATTATGTATAAGTGCCTCAAATTGGGGCCTTCATAATCGGATAAAGAATTGAATTGAATTGAATTTTCTTTTATTAATAAAAAATAATTGTGTTTACTTAAAAAATACCTTATATTAATATATTTTAATAAAAATGATACATTTTGGCTGTAATATAGCTGAGGTAGTAAATTATATATCTTTAATAATTTAAAAAAAATAAATTTTGCTATGATGTAGGAATTCAAATCAGATTTTGATCTTAGAATTTATTATTTTTTCCTAAATCCAAATTTTTATTTTTTTTTGAATTAATAGAAATTTTTTATTGAATAAAAAAAAATTAATTTAAAGTTTATTTATCTTTTAGATTAAAACAAGGAAAAATAAATTTTAATTCAAATGATGTAATCTGGCTTAATCACCAGAGTAAAAACACTTAGAAACAAACTTTCTCATCAAAATTAATTATTATTTATTGATAAAAATTTTAAAATATTCCACAAACATATTAAAAATTAGAATAAATGGGAAAAATTTATACCTTAATCCAAAATAAAATCACAGGAATTTTTTCTTTCGAGAATTTTTTTGAATAAAAAATTTAAAGACCATTATTAATCATTAATTAATTACTAAATATTTTCATAAGATTCATAATTTTAATATTATTATATGTTTGTTAAATATATAATTAATAAATACATAAAAAAATATAATAAATAAATCAATGATTACCGCTACATGAGGTTTGAGCAAAAACTTCACCATCAAATTGAGATTTTTTATTTTTCGAAATTTTTTGAAATTTTGGAAATTTATGCAAATTTTCTGAATGCTTTAGGAGCTCGGTTTGTACATGTTCCCCGGCCAAACCATCCACAGCATTTTTATAAATAAAAATAATGATTATTTTTTTAGAAAGATAATTTAAAAATAAAAAATTTTTCCAGTGAATTTAACAAATTGCATAATAAACAATTTATTATAAAAGTAACTTTTTTATCAATTAATTTTAATCTAGCAAAGTTTTGATTAAAAATGAAAAAATAATATATTTAAAAAATAATAATAAAATTTAAAATAATTTATCATAATAAATTCTTAGTTAAAAAATTAGTTTATAGATATGTTTAAATTATAATTAAAAATTATTTTATGAAAAATATACTGAAAGAAAGAACTTAAAAAATTAATATAATTAAACTTTCACATAAAAGATAAAATGAAATTATTTTAAATAATGAAATAATATTATTCGAATCAATGTTTTAAGTTATATTATAAATCAATTTAAAAATTATAAAAATAAATAAATTGAAAGTATAATTCTTGTTTACAAACATTATTCTTAGAAGTAGTTCTAAATGAAATTAATATACATATTGAAATAAAAACGTTATTCTCAATTATATTTATTTACACTTCAAACCGAGCATAATAATATTTATAAATGATTTATAAGTTAATGATTTAATGGAACGATTACTGGAACAATTACCGGATGTTCCCAATGATTCTTGTAGTTATCAAAAATTATACATTGTGTACTTGTGTTAATTTTTTTTGTTATTTACTAAAGTACCTTTTTCATTTCTATAAAAACAGTATTCAGTAAAATTATTTTATTATGGAATATTTATATTTTTAAAGATTTTATCAACTAATAAATATTTTTTTATTTACTGGTCCCGAACTTTAATTTACGTGGTCATTTATTTTCAATTATCAAAATTAACCGTTCGAATTATTGCCTTTTCGATCTTCGAAGAGAATATATAGCAAACTAATTCTAGATATTATCATTGGAGCCATGGTTAAAAAAATAATTCTTTATAGAATTTTCTTTATAGAATTTTTTTACTATTTTTTAAAATAAATAATTTATTTTTCTTGTTTGCTTCTCAGTGCTCTATGCGTTGCCATTATTGGTATATATTATCATTTATACAATTTATTATATTAAATATTTTTTATTTTATTATAGCATCAATTCCCCATCAAATGACCTAAGTCATCACTTATTAATATATATATTTTTTAAATATTAGTAAATTGCCTTAAGTTAACATCACTATATTTTTAAAATAAATAATTTGAAAAAAATCACTAACATAAAAATATGAATAAATTAGAATAAAATAACTATATTTAAAAGGTAGCTTTTATAAATTACTAAAAATAATATACATATTAAAAAAATTCTATATCTACTTCCATAATACTAAATAATTTAAAATGTTGCTAAAAATTTGTTACCTTTTAGATAGAATGGAAAAATTAAAAGAAGAAAATATTCAAATAAATATAATTAGTAATTTACTATAAAATTGCTGTCATTATTGCTATTATCATATTTTATTAATTTTTTATATCTTAAAATTTGAATAATTTAATTATCTTTACATTATAGTAGATTAAATTTTCTTTAGAAGTTATATTTTTGAATCCATATAAAATATTATTACTTATGATTAGACAGAATTTTGAGTCTTGAGTTCTACTCAAAGGATCTTTGAGCAGAAATAAAAATTGAACAATTGTGTAAAAATAATGGTTTTCAATAAAATAAGAAATTAAGCAGTTTAAAAACAGCGTGGAGCAAAATTCTTAATTAATTTTTAATCAATGTTAACATTAAAATAAAATAATGAATATTTAACTATTGGATATTTTGATTGGAAAAAATGATTTAATAGAAATATTTTTAACCCAGTTTTCCTAATTTTTAATGAAACGTTATAAACAATATTGAAGAAATAGAAAAATTCAAAACAATTATAAGGAGTATAAAATTCTTTAAAATATTATTATCATTATATTAATACTTAGTAGAGCAACTTTATAAAATTAGAATAATTTATTATATATTAAATTATACAAAATTTTTAATTTAATAAATTAATAAGCTATATTAAAAGAGTAAAAATTTTTTAATTATATTTATTTTTTCAAAAAATTAAATATTAAATTGATTGATCAACATACTTTATAAAATTATTATAATTTTAAAGTGATAAACACAGTATTATTAATTAAGGAAAATATATTTTGTATTTATATTATTATTTGATTGATATCAAATCATTATTTTACCCGCTCTTAAATCTGCGTAGGATTATGATCATTTAATTGAAATCACAGTAATTCATCAAATTTTTATGAGAAAACATAATTAATTATTAATAATAAAACAATTTATTTTTATTATTTATGATTTTTATAATTAATAAATGGAGTAAAATGTTAGTACAGCTTAAATTTAAGAAAATTATTATTGTTAAGATTTTATATTATTTGTTTTAAATTTAATAATAAGTTTTTAGACATATGTTGGGAAATTTTTTTAAGATGTTTTAATTTTCAATAAAATGTAAAACTACATTTTACTACAGTTACTTTATTCTCGTGCTGGGTCGTTTGTCGAAAAGTGCCAATGTGGAAAAATGCCAATGTGGGCGTTTGTCGAAAAGTGCCAATGTGGGCGTTTGTCGAAAAGTGCTAATAAGGATGGAATAAGAGATTAAAACTGAGGATGGTAAAATAAGTATTGTAAAATTAAATTAAGACTAAAAAATTTGGGCGAGCAATCTCGATATGGCTGCCACAGCGATGATGTTTAACATCAATGTGATTGTCTGCGAAAAATTGCGAGGAAATGTTTATCGATGGCAGTTTTATACACCAACACACGAACACTCGGTAAAAATAACATATAAACCAAAAAATTTTGTATTATTTAGCTATTGAATTTACAACAAGAAAAAGATGCCAAATCAATTTTTTTATATTACAGAGCAGACCATTATGAAGTGTTCAAAGAACCCAAGAAGATTAAAATATGATTCATTATTTGTTGAAATTTTTAAAATAAATCTTTTAAGTAGCCAAAGCATATTGTGGCAGCTTTTGTGGAGTAAGTTTAATTGATTCCTATCTATTACTTCCTTTTTCTTGGAGCTGTGGATTTAATCATACTAAGAAACCCTTAAGAATAATTTAAAAATGCAATTTAGTTAATGATTGTTGCTTAGAACATGACGAATGTTATCTGAACAAGTTTATAAAAAGAACAATATGTGATGAGAAATTTTGCGCATGTTTATATCATAAGCATAATTGTTATGCTCTGAAATTTTACATGTGTTTTGCGACATCAATTTTTGGATCATTTTTTAAAACTGTATAATTTGTGGTTTAATTCTATGATAGTTAAGTTGGATAAATTGATTAATGACAAATTTTTTACGATTTTATTTTTTCAGATTTTTTAATGACGAAAGGGTTGACCGAAAAACTTCGGGTAGATTTCAGGTCAAAATAGGTCGAGATTAGGATTTCGGGCGAAGGGTTAATTTACTGCTGCATTTTTAAATAAAATTTTTATTTAAAAGGCTAACTAGCAGGACTGGTTATCCTCTCGCTTATGATCTTTCCCTTATTGCCAAATATCGTTTATAGCCCTATCGTCTATCGCATTCCGCTATCGCTTTTTAAGTTTATTTTATCGCCCGTAGCATATCGCTTCCAAAAATTGATGTTCTATAGCTCTGACAGCAGTGAGCTTAAGCTTTAAATTTAACTGACTAGCTAGCTTAACATGGCTTTTTTATTTTTTATTTTGTGTTTTAGCTTATTTTATTTAAGGATTTAAACAAAACTAATATTTTACAATTCTGCTATTTAAACAATAAATATTAACTTTTTAGATAAATTTGACTTTTTAAATTTATTAAAATATACTATAGTAAAATAATTCTTAAATAAAGACATTTTAATTCGGCATAAGATTTTAACTGAATGAATCCTTTCAGTCTGAGTAATCAAATGTCTAATAAATCAGTAAAATAATTTTAAGAATTTATGCGTGATTACTCAAAAAAGTCAAAACAGCACTAAAATAATTTTTTATTTTTAACTATTTGTAAAAAATTGGAAAAATTTTAAAAAGTATATAAAAATAACTATTATTATTCGTAGTTTAAATATATTTTAATATTTATTAGGGTTTAAAGACATTTGTTCACGCATTATCAGTTTTTTGCTTTCCATTCTTAAGTACCAGAGCAGCAGATGGCCCGCCAAGAGTCGGCCGCGCTACTAGCAATTGGATCGCCACCACTCGGCCCGTTCCGTCCAAGAATTTTTATTCGCCTTTTTTCTTTTATTGCTGTTTGATGTGTCTTTATGTTGGCTTTGTGTGTCTACGGTATGGGCCGAAACACACTTTATTATAACTTATAATTATGTAGCAAATAAAAAATAAAGGGACACCATACTGAAGAGCCCCATCCCTATATTTATTTTTTGCCTACGTTTAAAATTCTAACTTTCGATTTACTGTATTTCTTAAAGTTTTCCATTTATTTTAATTTACTATTTCTAATTATATGATTAATATTTATTTTATGTTTATTTTATAATCATGTAACTTTTTATTCATTCCGTTATTGGCACTTTTCGACTAACGCCCACATTGGCACTTTTCGACAAACGCCCACATTGGCACTTTTCGACAAACGCCCACATTGGCAGTTTTCGACTAACGACATAGCACCCTTTATTCTTTTTTATTATTAATCTTGTTAAAATATTTTCAATTAGTAAGTCATAAAACAAATCTCCATCTCCATTTTCTCTTCAAATAGAGCAGACTACAAATCGTGGCAATAAGGATAATATTTTTTTATTGTAATTTTATGTATGTGAAAATTTATAAAAACAATAATAAAACTATTTTTATTAATAATAATTTATCAATATCAATAATAATATCAATAATAATTTTTATCAAATAATAAAACATTAATAGTCAAAAACTTTATTTTATATACTTTTTTACTCATTATGTATCTAAATAATTTATTCATTATAATTATTTATTTAAAAAAATATAAATTTAAAAAATCATCATTTACATAATATGGAATCAACTTTTTTTCTCTTGATCTTTCGGAATATTTTAATGGTAAATTGCTCTTAATACGAATTGCCATCATCAAAATTTTGCAAAAAAATCTTCATATAGCATGAAATAAAATTCTAAATTATTATAGGTATCAAAGCGTTCACAATGATTTTTTCATAAAAATTATTTAGATTTATTTAAATAATTATTAAATATAATTTTTAATATTTTAACAATTCATATAATAATTTGTAATATAATATAGGAATTTTCGGAGCTTTCAGTAGATGAAATTTTCAGAGTTGAAGGAAATTTTAGAGGTGGATGAATTTTTTTTAATCTTCATTGATTTTTAAATATATTTTTATATTTAAATTTCATTAAAAGAAATATGATATTTGAAATTAATTTATTATTCAGAGCAAAACTTATCAGAACAATCCATCCAAATCCGAAAACTCATCAATTTCAACAAATGGAATCCACATTAGGACTGATGGATTTTTATTTACTAAAAATAACCGGATTGAGGTTCTAGGCTTCACCATTTTCTTACATATATTCGGCAACAACTTCTAATTATAATGATTTAAATAAAATTTTATTTTTGTCTGGCAGAACCTTGAGTGAGCAGCCTGATCTGAATGCAATATAGATCATATAACTTTATCGCGGCTTAATTAATTATTAATTTTTAAAATTATCTTAGCTAATTTATATTTTTATATTTTAATACATTTCAATCATTAAATTTAGGAAAACAATGCATTTGTATTTTTTATTAATGAACTTGTTATTCAATTTACCATTGCTGTTCCTCACTCGGGAAAATTTAAAAAATTTATATATTTTTTGAACCACTTGAAATAGAAATAAATATTTGGCTATTGTGATTATTTTTATACATAAAAAGAAATTGCCTTGCCATTTTTTATTTATTTATTTATTTATTTATTTTTGAAATTTAAATTGTTTATTTTATCTTCAGTGCAAATTTCTTCGTTAAGTTTTTTAAAATTTAAAATATTATATTTATTAAATATTAAATTATGCTATTATCATAATTTTATTAAGATACTTTGACAACCTTTGATTTCAAATAATAAAACAAATTATTCATAAAAAATTATCTTCTTTCCCATTAATTTTCTTGCTTTAGTTTAAATATTAATATCAGTGTTGTCAATGATCCTCATTTTTCAAAATGATCTGATCCTGATCTGATCCTGGATGTTGGATCATCAAAAATGATCTGATCTGATCTGATCCGACCCCCTGGATCAGGATCAGATCAGATCAGATCACGTCAGATCATGATCTGGATCAGATCAGATCAGATCACCAGGATCATGATCCAAAAATTTTTTTTCTGTTTTTCCACATTTCAAAAAAAATTTTTTTGAAAAATCCTTTATTGCTCCAAAAACAGAATCCATAACCCTTTACATTCTGACCTTCTTAAGATAATCATTGATGTAGATTATTATTTTTCGATTTCTATGCCGTGCCGTATTCAGTACAGCGATGCTAAAGACACGTTAGATCGGTGCTCCAGTAGCAGGACAAAAAATTTCAAAAAGTTTTTTTTTAATT